>RCUC01170957.1:0-20689 GCA_003697995.1 Taxidea taxus jeffersonii | reverse complement strand
TATATTAATATATATCTATATGATATATAAATATATTTATAATATATAAATATTTATATAGATATATTAATATATGTTATTTATTGATATATATAGATATATTAATATAACAATACATTAACATATATGTTAATATAATATATATAATATATATTATAAATATATTTATATTTTAAAATATAAAAATATTTAGTATTTTTAAATATTTTATATATTTATATATTATAATTTATTATATATTTATTTATTATAATTTATTAATAATAATAAACCCATTAAATAAATAATATGCTTTTTTCTTTTAAAATGAGTGAATTTTATTTTTTAGTTTATTTTTAGGTATAACAACATAATGATTCATTATTTATATATAATTACAAAATGATCACCACAGTAAGTCTAGTTAACATCTGTCACCATCTGTAGTTATAATTTTTTTTCCTTGTGTAATAAGAACTTTCAAGCTATTCTTCAGTTTCAGACATTCAGTACTGTAGTCACCATGATGTGCATTATTTCCCCATGCAGTACTTACTTTATAAGTGGAAGATTGTACCTTTTTTTTTAATTGAAGTATAGTTGACATACAGTGTTATGTTAGTTTTAGGTGTACAACCTAGTGATTTGACAAGTCTGTTTGTTATGCTATGCTTGTCACAGCTGTAGCTACCATCTGTCACCATACTACACTATTACAATACTATTGACTATTTTCCCTGTACTGTACTTTTTAATCTTGTGACTTACTCATTCCATAATGGGAAGCCTGTGTCTCCTACTCCCCTTCACCTATTTTGCCCAACCCCCAACCCCCGCTCCACTCTGGCAGCAGTTTGTTCCTCTATATTTATGGGTCTGTTTCTGCACTTCCTTTTTTTTTTTCTCCTTTTTAACTTTACACACACATATATTTTTTAAGTTTTTAATTTAAATTCCAGTTAATTAACATACAGTATAATACCAGTTTCAGGTGTACAATATAGTGATTCAACACTTACAAAGAACACCTGATGCTTATCACAAGTGCACTCCTTAATCTGTATCAATTATTTGTTCATTTGTTTGTTTTTCAGATTCCACATATAAGTGAAATCCTCTAGGAATAACATTTTTTATGAATAATAATTAGACTTAGCAAAACAAAAAATATCAGTGAAAAGTATAGCATTGAAAATTTTTTGCAATATTCTTTCATATTTGGCTTAATAGAAGACAGCTGAATTCTCTGCTTCTGTATTTAGTTAGTTGCTATATGTCACAAGTAGTGTAGCTTCTAGGAAACTCCACTGTAACTCATGAGTGAGAGTGAAAAAAATGTTCTGAGTATTATTATAACACTAGGTGTGACCTCATGGACTCCCTGAACAGGATCCCTAAGTCATACTTTGAGAACCACTGTCTTAGAATGCTATTATCAGTTGCCATATTTTTTTCTTTAAACCATGTTTGGTTCCTTTTTCAATGCCAGTGTATTATACAAGTGGCAGGAAAGTCCAAGTAATATTTCAGATATCCCTAAAAATTGAACTTCTAATACTTACATTAGCCTATAATTGGGATTTATGAAAGAACACTTTGAGTATCACAGCCACAGCTTCTTGGTTTGGAAATTTATGAAGGATCCTGCTTTGCCTGCTAATCATGCATATAAAAAAATAGACACCTGAGGGCAGCATAATACAGTTAAACTTATTTGATAGAGAAGAATACAAAACAAAGGCAAAATAGCTTATAGCAGATCTATAGAACTGAAGTAGTTACCAGATCTGTGGTATGCTTTTTCTCCCCCCAATTATTGTAACATGTTGGAGCAGGTGGAATTATCATGTGGGAGGGTATGCCTGCTGTGGTTTAAAATCCCAAGACTTACGAGGCCAGATTTTACCAATGGATCATGAAAGCTTTTAGTTTCACCGAAAGCATTTTTTTTTTCCCTACAATGCCAGATTCTACATTATTAAAAATAAAAAAAATTTAGGATTATTTTGCCTAATTCTGCAACCTGTAGGTCAGAGCATATGCTATGGTCTGTTTTCCTGGTGAATACTTGAGATAGCTGTTCTTGCTACAGGCTCTCTCTTAGATCTGAGTTTAGGTTAGGTCTTTTCTGGAGCTTTGAAGAAGGTTTCATTCCTCCAGTTGTCAGGGAAAGCAAACTCAAAGCAAACTCTTGGTCACTCTTGTGTTGAATTTCAGACAGTAGCTTGTATGGTTTCTAGGTGACTCTAAAGAAGGAATCTCTTCATCTTAACTTTTCCCCTTTACTCTCATTGTAACCACACTAAAGTTGGGAGCTGATTATCAACTGAGTGGGGAAAAATGC
Source organism: Taxidea taxus jeffersonii (assembly GCA_003697995.1). Taxonomy (NCBI): domain Eukaryota; kingdom Metazoa; phylum Chordata; class Mammalia; order Carnivora; family Mustelidae; genus Taxidea; species Taxidea taxus. Next base: position 18,366 of record RCUC01170957.1, on the reverse strand, counting down.
CATAACTTTAACAGTAAGGCACAGAATACATCTGAATACATATTCTAATACATAATTCTAATCTATTTGCATGCTCACTCATGATATTGTCTTGAATACAAATGCCATCTCCTTCCAGTTTTCTTTGAGTTCAGGGGTCAACTAGGCACCTGGCTGGCTCATTGGTGGAGCATGCGACTTTTGATCTTAGGGTTGTGATTTGGAGGCCCACACTGGGTATAGAGAGGACTTAAAAATAAAATCTTAAAGGAAAAAAAAAAAATCAGGGGTCAGCAAAGCATCACCCACCGGTAAAATCCAGCTGATGGCCTGTTTTTGTAAGTGAAGGTTTATGGAACATAGCCACACCCATTCTTTACATCTTCACACTAAAATGATAAGGTGATGAGTAGTTATAACAGAGACCTCATGACCTGTAAAGCCTAAAATATTTCCTGTCTACTTCTTTTCACAATTTACAGAACTTTTCTACACCCCCCTGCCCTTAGTCCATGAAACCTTCTTCTCTCTCTCCCAGACATAGTAGAGTAAGGTTAAGGATGATCCTTTTACTTAACATTCTGAATGATAACATGTTAAAAACGTATCTGAGTTCAGTTTTTGAGAAATGATAAGTTCATCAAAGAATTTCTAAAAGTCATTTAATGTATCTTTTTAAAAAATGGAGAAAAGAGGGGCACCTGGGTGGCTCAGTGGGTTAAGCCTCTACCTTCAGCTCGGGTCATGATCTCAGGGTCCTGGGATCGAGTCCTGCATCGGGCTCTCTGCTCATCGGGGAGCCTGCTTCTTCTCTCTCTGCCTGCCTCTCTGCCTACTTGTGATCTCTGTCTGTCAAATATAAATAAGTAAAATCTTAAAACAAAAAAAAAATGGAGAAAAGAGCTCTTTTTTATATTATAAGAGAATACTATAATATATTTGAAAATGGCAATATAATCATTTTGGAGAAAAGCCTTAAATTTTTCTGGGGATATGAACCTCCAGTCTTGGGTTTTTCATCTTTTTGCTTAATATTCTCTCTCATTAAGGATTGTGCCTTAATTGGCCAAATATTCAAAATTTGGGCCTGGTATTTTGGGATTTCAAATGGAATTCTTAACTTTTTGTGGATTTTTCATTCTCTTTGTTAAATTTTAGATTTGATTAATGATGCCTCTTGATTTTAGTTAATGATCTAGAGATCCATATTCATCGAACAGCTCAGATTTGATTGGAAATGTTGCATTGATTTCAAGAAACAATTTCTTTGGCTCTCAATTCATCAGGAGGCTTTTTCACATCTCCATGCTTTTATTCATTTAATGGAAAGAAATCCAGAATATAAAAAGGTACTACAAAATTACTGCCTTGTTATGGAACTCGCCAGCATTTGTTTCAGAGCAAGTCTACTTTTTTCCAAAGTTATGAATCAATTTGGGAAGAAAATAGAACCATGGCAGCATGTGAGTTTCTCTGTGATAGCTATGAATGACTGAGATACAAAATCCGTGATTACAGTTAGCTTTGTTCAGTATTTGAATAATGGTATTTCAAAATAATTGATACAGTTTGGTATAAGAAGAAGGAAAAATCCAGGTATTATATGAAGGAGTGTTTCTCAATGACAAAGACTTCATTTCATTTTACCTTTACTCCATGATAAAAATGATATAAAAACTCAGAAGTGTTTAACCATATATGTATGTGAGGCACAAATGGACTAATGAGACCCTTTGCCTTTCCTCTTGGGCCTTACCTAGAATTGCCAGTGAGTCAGAAGAGGACAATAAGTGGCAGATATAAATCGCCTCAACTAACCAAATATTCAGTAAGTTGTTGAGCATCTTTGACTTATGGAAGGCCATTTATCTTGGTTATTCTCCTGCATTAGGCAAATTGAACACCAGTTTTTGGGTGATTGTACTAATTCTTCTTTACTGTGGAGGACCCAAAGTGTATGAATTGTTATTGTTAGCTTGAATTTACATAGCCATTTTCTCCCTAATTGCTATTTTCCTAATTGTTATTTCAAAATCTATATGAGTCAAAATGGTGTCTTTATACTAATGTAGGCTGTGAAAGTATACAAAAAGCAATGCTAAATAAGCAAGTAAATAAAATAAGTCTGAATTTAGAATGAAGTATGACTTTATAAACCAAAATAATGCCAGGAACTTTACCACTGTTTTTCAGTGTTATAAAACATAACAATTGTTAATTAAATGATGAAAGTTCTATTTATACCATATAATAAAAATTCATAATGTCCTCGAGTTTTTTGACTTCGTGATCTTTAAACATATTGCTCATTAGTCTTTCAAAAGAATTTTGAACAAAAAATAGTACCCTTCTTTCAGTTTAAAGGTGTCCTCTAAATTTTTTCATTAAAAGTTCAAGTAATTAAAACTTACAAAAATAATTTTTGATGTGGACATTATTGACATTAAAACTATTCTTTGATTAGTATCTAAACGTTAGATGGAGTGAATAGTACTTCCAAGTGACATGACAGTAAGTACTTCTGAAAATCTGTTCCCCCAAAGAACAATGAGAACACTTGCAAAAAATGGTCAAAATGTTTTCAGAACTCTGGAGATTAATGAAAGGCTTACAACAATCTGAAAGTGTTTACTGAAGAAAACAAAAAAAAGCTGAATATCCATAAGAACAGTAAGATTTTGTGGTGTTTTCACTTGCTCTGTTATCATTCCCCTCTCCTCAGTTCCACAGTAATCTTAAAAACCATTAGTCTCTCACAGTCATATTAGCTGTGAAAACCAGAATCATTGACAGGAATTGGCAGTTAGGAGCTCCCTCAAAAGCCCCATCCCCAGGGAATTGTCATTATTTGACTTGTCTGGCAGCTCCCTGGAAAATCCTCACTTGCAGAGCTTGTTTTTCTTTGATCTGACTGTGTGCTTATTCAGTAAAAACAGTCTTTTCCCCAGAGCATTTGACCATTGTTCAACATTACTGTTGCATCTGGTGCTAATAGCAGTTGGGCAAATACAAGGTTGACCAAAAAACTTAAAAGGAAAAGCTGGGAAATACAGCATACTGGTGAACTCTGACATATTCTTGGAAATCTATGTCCATCTGCCTTGGAAAAACCTGAGAAGGCTCAAAGCTCTTACCTCTGACAACCCTTGAGATTCTGCATAAGCAAAAAGTGAAGACTACAACAGACTTAAAAATATCTTTTAAAAAAAAAAATCTTAAAAAAAAAAAAAAAAACAGTCTCCTAGAGCACTGAAATTATACCTTAACATGCATGCAGAACCCAATGACAAAGGCTGGGTTACTTACTCACTCAAGGCATTTCAGGAAATCTCTATCCAATAATAAAGTGAGCTGAGACTTCAGGGGTCACCTACAACAAAGAATTAGTTCAGGAAAATCCACTAAACAAACAATATAGTAACAACAAACAGTTGGGGAAGGAGAAGAATCTGATTTACAGATTTGCCATATTATTTAAAATCTTTAGTTTGCAACAAGTAATCATGAGACTTGCAAAGAAATAAGAAAGTATGGGTCATACACACTAAAAGAAACACAGAAAGGGAAATTAGAGAATCGATTCCATTTACTATAGCACCAAGAACCATAAGATACCTGGGAATAAACCTAACCAAAGAAGTAAAGAATCTGTACTCAAGGAACTACAGAACACTCATGAAAGAAATCAAAGAAGACACAAAAAGATGGAAGACCATTCCATGCTCTTGGATCGGAAAAATAAACATTGTTAAAATGTCTGTACTGCCTAGAGCAATCTATACTTTTAATGCCATTCCGATCAAAATTCCACTGGTATTTTTCAAAGAGCTGGAGCAAATAATCCTAAAATTTGCATGGAATCAGAAGAGACCCCGAATTGCTTAGGAAATGCTGAAAAAGAAAAACAAAACTGGTGGCATCACGTTGCCTGATTTCAAGCTTTACTACAAAGCTGTGATCACCAAGACAGCATGGTACTGGCATAAAAACAGACACATAGACCAGTGGAACAGCGTAGAGAGTCCAGATATGGACCCTCAAGTCTATGGTCAAATAATCTTCGACAAAGCAGGAAAAAATATACAGTGGAAAAAGGACAGTCTATTCTACAAATTGTGCTGGGAAAATTGGACAGCTATATGTAGAAGAATGAAACTCGACCATTCTCTTACACAAAGATAAACTCGAAATGGATAAAAGACCTCAACGTGAGACAGGAATCCATCAGAATCTTAGAGGAGAACATAGGCAGTAACCTTTTCGATACCAGCCACAGCAACTTCTTTCAAGATATGTCTCCAAAGGCAAAGGGAAAAAAAGCAAAAATGAACTTTTGGGACTTCATCAAGATCAAAAGCTTCTGTACAGCAAAGGAAACAGTCAACAAAACAAAGAGGCAACCTACGGAATGGGAGAAGATATTTGCAGATGACAATATAGACAAAAGGCTGATATCCAGAATCTATAAAGAACTTCTCAAACTCAACACACACAAAACAGATAATCATGTCAAAAAATGGGCAGAAGACATGAACAGATACTTCTCCAATGAAGACATACAAATGGCTATCAGACACATGAAAAAATATTCATCATCACTGGCCATCAGGGAGATTCAAATCAAAACCACATTGAGATATCACATTACACCAGTTAGAATGGCCAAAATTAGCAAGACAGGAAATAACACGTGTTGGAGAGGATGTGGAGAAAGGGGAACCCTCTTATACTATTGGTGGGAATGCAAGTTGGTGCAACCACTTTGGAAAACAGTGTGGAGATTCCTTAAGAAATTAAAAATAGAACTTCCCTATGACCCTGCAATAGCACTACTGGGTATTTACCCCAGAGATACAGATATAGTGAAAAGAAGGGCCATCTGTACCCCAATGTTCATAGCAGCAATGGCCACGGTTGCCAAACTGTGGAAAGAACCAAGATGCCCTTCAACGGACGAATGGATAAGGAAGATGTGGTCCATATACACTATGGAGTATTATGCCTCCATCAGAAAGGATGAATACCCAACTTTTGTATCAACATGGAAGGGACTGGAAGAGATTATGCTGAGTGAAATAAGTCAAGCAGAGAGAGTCAATTATCACATGGTTTCACTTATTTGTGGAGCATAACAAATAACACAGAGGACATGGGGAGATGGAAAGGAGAAGGGAGTTAAGGGAAATTGGAAGGGGAGTTTAACCATGAAAGACTATGGACTCTGAAAAACATTCTGAGGGTTTTGAAGGGGCAGGAGGGGTGGGAGGTTTGGGGGAGCCAGGTGGTGGGTTTAATGGAGGGCACATATTGCATGGAGCACTGGATGTGGTGCATAAGCAATGAATTCTGTTATACGGAAAAGAAAATAAATAAAAAAAAATTTTTTAAAACAAAAAAAGAAAGCAGTCAATAGAAACTGCCTCAAGGAGAGCCAGACATTGGACTTAAAATATTAGAAAAATGCACTAAAAACATTCAGCTATGTGTTGTCTAGAAGAGGCACATTTTAGATTCAGAGGCAAATATGTTGAAAGTTAAAGAATGAAAAAAGTAGTACCATTTAAGCAGTAATTGGAAGAGAGCTGGAGTTTCTGTGTTAATATCAACAAAATGTACTTTAAGACCAGAATTACTAGAAACAAAAACATTTTATAATGATGAAAGGGTCAATATACCAAGTGGATACAACAATTCTAAGTTTAGGAACTTAATATAGTCCTGTAGGGACACCTGGGTGGCTCACTTGGTTAAGGATCTGCCTTTGGCTCAGGTCATGATCCCAGGGTCCTGGGACTGATCCCCACATCAGGCTTCCTGCTCAGTGGGGAGCCTCCTTCTCCCTCTGCCTGCCTCTCCCCCTGCTTATACTCTCTCTTTCTCTGTCAAATAAATAAATAAAATCTTTAAAACTAATAATAACATAGCCCTCTAATAAATGGATAAACAGGGGCACGTGGGTGGCTCAGTGGGTTAAGCCTCTGCCTTCAGCTCGGGTCATGATCTCAGGGTCCTGGGATCGAATCCCGCATCAGGCTCCCTGCTGAGCAGGGAGCCTGCTTCCTTCTCTTCCTCTGCTGCTCCCCCTGCTTGTGTTCTCTCTCCTTCTTTCACTCTCTGTCAAATAAATTTTTTTTTAAGATTTTATTTTATTTGTTTGTCAGAGAGCACAAGCAGGCAGAGTGGCAGGCAGAGGCAGAGAGAGAAGCAGGCTCCCTGCTGGATAAGGAACCCAATGTGGGACTCGATCCCAGGACCCTGGGATCATGACCTGAGCCTAAGGCAGCGGCTTTAGCCCACTGAGCCACCCAGGTGTCCCCAAATAAATAAATTCTTAAAAAAATAAATAAATGGATAAACAACTGGCAAGTAGAAGGTAGATAATACACTGAAAATCAGAGCACCGAAATATATAAGCAAATAAATAACTAAAAGGAGCAATAAACAGTACAGTAATAGTTGGGGCCTTTAAGATCCACTATTACCAATGGATAGATCACTTAGAGAATCAATAAGGGAACAGTGGATTTGAACAATAGTATAGGCCTGATGGACCTAGGAGACGAATAGATTCTGACATATACATTCCATCTAACAGTAGTAGAATACATGTTATTTTAAAGCACACATGGTTCATTACCTAGGATAAATCATGTTAGGCTACAAAACAAGTCTCAAGAAACAGAATATGAGAAAAATTGTCAAGTACCTTTTCTGACCACAAAGGTTAGAAGATGAAAATAGAAATCAGTAACAGGAGGAAAGCTGGAAAACTCACAAATATGTAGAAATAACCACTGGATCAAAGAAGAAATCAAGAGGGAAATGAAAAATTGTCTTGAGACAATTAAAAATAGAAATACAATATACTAAAACTTATAGGATGCAGCATAAATGGTTTTAAAAGGAAATGATAGCTGGAAGCACATATGTCAAGAAAAAAGAAACATATCTCAAAGGAACTAAAAGAACAACAAACTAAGCCCAATGTTAGCAAAAGAAAGGAAATAATAAATATAAGAACAGAAATAAATGGAATAGAGATAGGAAAGCAATAGAAAAGATTAACAAAACTGAGTGGGTTCTTTGAAATGATAGCAAAATTGATAAACTATCAGGTAGACTACACAAGAGTAAAAGAGAGGACTCCTAAATGAGTAAAATTATAAATAAAAGAGGTGTTACAGGGACGCCTGGGTGGCTCAGTTGGTTAAGCGGCTGCCTTCGGCTCAGGTCATGATCCCAACGTCCTGGGATCGAGTCCCACATCGGGCTCCTTGCTCGGCAGGGAGCCTGCTTCTCCCTCTGCCTCTGCCTGTGCTTGCTTGCTCTCTCTCCCTCTCTCTCTCTGTCAAATAAATAAATAAATAATCTTAAAAAAAAAAAAAAAGAGGTGTTATAGTAGACACCACAAAAATAAAAAGAAAGATGAGAAACTGCTTTAACAGTTATACTCCAACCTATTGGACAACCTAGAATAAATGGATGAATTTCTAGAAACAGAGTCCACCAAGGAAATGGAAAACCTGAACAGACCAATGACTAGTAAGGAGACTGACTATCAAAAACTTCCTAACAATGCCCCTAACATGGGAGCAGCCAACTAAATAAACCAATTAATAACAAAATCAAAGAAACACATTGACAAGAATACAATAATAGTAGGAGACTTTAACACACCCCTCACTGAAATGGACAGATCATCCAAGCAAAAGATCAACAAGGAAATAAAGGTCTTAAATGACACACTGGAACAGATGGACATCACAGATATATTCAGAACATTCCATCCCAAAGCAACAGAATACACATTCTTCTCTAGTGCCCATGGAACATTCTCTAGAATAGATCACATCCTGGGTCATAAATCAGGTTTCAACCGGTATCAAAAGATTGGGATCATTCCCTGCATATTTTCAGACCACAATGCTCTGAAGCTAGAACTCAATCACAAGAGGAAATTTGGAAAGAGCACAAATACATGGAGACTCAATAGCATCCTTCTAAAGAATGAATGGGTCAACCAGGAAATTAAAGAAGAATTGAAAAAAGCCATGGAAACAAATGATAATGAAAACACAACGGTCCAAAATCTGTGGGACACAACAAAGGCAGTCCTGAGAGGAAAATATATAGCGATACAAGCCTATCTCAAGAAACAGGAAAGGTCTCAAATACACAACCTAACCCTACACCTAAAGGAGCCTAAAGCCTAAACCCAGCAGGAGAAGAGAAATCATAAAGATCAAAGCAGAAATCAATGAAATAGAAACCAAAAAAACAATAGAACAAATCAATGAAAGTAGGAGCTGGTTCTTTGAAAGAATTAACAAGTTTGATAAGCCCCCCTGGCCAGACTTATCCAAAAGAAAAGAGAAAGGACCCAAATAAATAAAATCATGAATGAAAGAGGAGAGATCACAACCAACACCAAAGAAATACAAACAATCATAAGAACATATTATGAGCAACTCTATGCCAACAAATTTGACAATCTGGAAGAAATGGATGCTTTCCTAGAGACATATCAACTGCCAAAACTGAACCAGGAAGAAATAGAAAACCTGAATATGCCCATAACCAGTAAGGAGATTGAAACAGTCATCAAAAATCTCCAAACAAACAAAAGCCCAGGGCCACATGGCTTCCCGGGGGAATTCTACCAAACATTTGAAGAAGAATTAATTCCTATTCTCTTGAAACTGTTCCAAAAAATAGAAATGGAAGGAAAACTTCCAAACTCATTTTATGAGGCCAGCATCACCTTGATCCCCAAACCAGACAAGGATCCCATCAAAAAAGAGAATTACAGACCAATATCCTTGATGAACACAGATGCGAAAATTCTCACCAAAATACTAGCCAATAGGATCCAACAGTACATTAAAAGGATTATTCACCAGGACCCAGTGGGATTTATTCCAGAGCAGCAGGGTTGGTTCAACATCTGCAAATCAATGTGATGCAATACATTAACAAAAGAAAGAACAAGAACCATATGATACTCTCAATAGATGCTGAAAAAGCATTTGACAAAGTAAAACATCCCTTCCTAATCAAAACTCTTCAAAGTGTAGGGATAGAAGGCACATACCTCAATATTATCAAAGCCATCTATGAAAAACCCACGGCAAGTATCATTCTCAATGGAGAAAAACTTCCTAACAAAGATAAGCCCAGCACCAGATGGTTTCACTGGTGAATTCAAACATTTAAAGAAGAATTAATGCTAGTCCTTGTCAAACTCTTCCAAAAAATTCAAGAGGAGGAGGAAGCACTTCAAAACTCATTTACAAGAACAGCATTACCTTGATACAAAAGCCAGATAAGGTCAGTATAAGAAAAAAAAATTACAGGCCACTGATGAAGACATGCAGAATTTCTCCAAATACTAGCAAACCACATTAAGAGCATGTTAGAAGAAACGTACACTGTTATCAGGTGGGATTCATTCTTAGGAGGCAAGGATGTTTCATCGTACATAGATCAATAAATTGATCTATTACATTAATAAAATGAAAGATAAAAATTATATAATCTTGATATGTACAGAAAAGACATTTAACAAAACTTAATATCCTTTCATGATAAAAACTCTTAATACATTGGGTATGGAAGCATGTATGCCTCAGCAAAGGCCATACAACTACTAACAGCACACTCCATGGTGAAATGGTAAAAATTTTTCCTTTAAGAATGAGGCAAGTGTTTCCATTCTCACTATGCCTTTTCAACTTAGTAACGCAAATCGTAGCCATAGTAATCAAATAAGGAAAAGAAATTAAAAGAATCCAAATGGCAAAGAAAGAAGTAAAGTCATGTATTTGCAAATGATGTTCTTAAATGTAGAAGAATAAAGGCTAAAGGCTCTATACACACAAAAGTTAGAATTAATAAAGGGAATCAGTAAAGATTGAAGATAAAAAGTTAATATGCAAAAAAAATCATTTGGGTTAGGTTTGCACTAATGAGAGAGTATCTGAAAAAGAAAACAGTCCCAGTCACAATATTATCAAGAACAATGAAATACTTAAGAATAAAAGAAGGTGAAAGATCTGTACACTGAAAACTAGAAGACACTGATGAAAGAAACTGAAGACACAAATACATAGAAAGATGTCCCATATTCATGTTTTGAATAATTAATGTTGTTAAGATGTCCATAGTACCCAAAGTCATCTATAGATCCAATGCAATCCCTACTCAAATTTCAATGGAATTTTTACAGAAAAGGAAGAATAACCCTAAAATTTGTATGGTACCACAAAAAACCCCAAGGAGCCAAAGCAATTTTGAGAAAGAGGTATAAAGCCAGATATGTGAACTTTCTGGATTTCAAACTACATTGTAAGGTTATAGTAATTAAAACATGATACTGGCATAAAAATAGACACATAAACCAATGGAACAGAATTCAGACCCCAGAAATGAACTCACATATATACAATCACTATATAAATAGATAGATAGATAGATAGATAGGTTCAATTATACTGAATATATTCAATACATATATATTCAACTTATATAAGTTGTAATGTTTGTGTGTGTGTATGCCAATGTAACAGAATTATATAATATAATTATATAATATAATTATATATTTTGGTATATATATATACCAATGGAACATAATTATATAAGTTGATGTGTGTGTGTGTGTGTGTGTGTGTGTGTGTGTGTGTATGCACACACCAATGGAACAGAATTCAGACCCCCAGAAATGAACTCACATATATACAATCACCATATATATATACATATATATATTCAACTTATATAAGTTGATATGTGTGTGTGTGTGTGTGTGTATGTGTGTATGTATATACAGTTTTTTTAGACAGTGTGAGCAGGTGTAGGGGAGGGGCAAAGGAAGGGGGTGAGAATCTTAAGCAGACTTCACACTGTGCACAGAGCCTGACATGGGGCTTAATTTTGCAACCCTGAGATCATGACTTGAGCTGAAATCAAGCATCGGACACTTAACTGAGCCACCCAGATCCCCCACCATCAACTAATATTTGACAGGGGAGCCCAGAATACTCTATGGGGTAATGATTGTCTCTGCAATAAATGGTATTGGGAAAACTGGTTATGCACATGTGAAACTGGACCTCTGTCTTAACACCACTCACAAAATTAACTCAGAGTGGATTAAAGATTTATATGTAAGTCCTAAAACCATAAAATCCTGGAAGGAAACATCGGAAAAAAGCTCCTTGATACTGTTTTCAGGAATTATTTTTTTAATCTGATGCCAAAGCAAAAGGAACAGAAATAAAAGTAGGTAAGTGGGACTACATCAACTAAAAAGTTTGCACAGCAAAGGAAGCCACCAACAAAATGAAAAGGCAGCCTATGAAATGAGAGGAAATATTTATATATCACACATCTGATAAGATATTAATACCCCAAAATATAAGGAACTCCTACAGCTCAATAGCAAGAAAGAAAATTAAAATTGGGAAAGGAACTGAACTTTTCCAAGGAAGCTGTACACTTTGTCAACAGGTACTTGAAAAGATGTTCACCATCACCATCAGTAAATGCAAATCAAACCACAATCAGATGTTACCTCACAGCTGTTAAAATGGCTATTATCAAAAAGACAAGAGGTTACAAGTGCTGGTGAAGATTTGTAGAAAAGGGAACCCTTGTGCATTGTTGGTAGGAATGTAAATTGGTTCCTCTTGTCACTTCTGTATACCGTATTGAAGATTTTAACTAGTGTAATTAGACAAGAAAAAAACATACCAGGATTAGAAAGGAATAAGTAAAATTATCTGCTTGCAGAAGACTTGATCTTGTATATAGAAAATCTTAAGGAATCTACAAAAATAACCTTAGAAATCTCAAAAACCAGTTCAGCAAGGCTGCAGAATAAAAGTTTAAAGTACAAAGATCAATTATATTTCTATATATCAGTAATGAATAATGCAGAAATGAAATTCATTTCATTTACAGTAATATCAGAAATAAGATAAGAATAAACTTGAAATAAGATTAATATATTGATGTTGAAAAGTATAAAATGTTGTTCAAAGAAATCAAGTGGAAAGTTATCTCATGGTCATCCCATGGGGATTGGAACACTTAAAGTGGCATATTCTCCAAAGTGATCTTAAGAGTCAGTACAAACACTGTCAAAATCCCAGATGTCCTTTTTTTCGATTGGGGGCTGGTGGAGTTGGGGGGGGTGGTTAATCTTGAAATTCATGTAGAAATACCAAAAAAATCAAGAGCACAGAAATAACTTGGAGGACTTACACTTTTGATTGCAGAACTTACTGTAAAACATTGCTAAAAGAAGACACAAATAAGTGGAAAGACTTCCCATGTTCTTGGATTGGAAGACAATATTGTTAAGATGTCCATACCTCCCAAAGTGATCTGTAGGTTCAGTACAGTTTGTATCAAAATCCCAATGGCATATTTTGCAGAAATAGAAAAAATAATCCTAAAATTCATATGGATTCTCAAGGTACTGTGGTTAGCCCAAACAACTTTGGAAAACAATGGAGGACCCACACTTCCTGATTCCAAAATATAGTGTAAGGCTACAATAATCATAAGAGTGTGATACTGACATAGGCAAATAAATCACAGTGCAAAGTTAGACCAGACCCTTGCATATTTGGCCTAATGATCTTCAGCAAGGATACCCAGACCACTCAATGGGAAAGGACAATCAGTCTTTTCAAATGGTGTTGGGAATAAAGGATATCCAAGACAGAAAAATGAAGTTGGACCTTTATACCATATAAAAAAATTAATTCAAAATGGTTTAACAATCTAATAAAGACCTAAACCTATAAGACTCCTAGAAGAAAACATGATGTTGGACCTAGCAACGATTTCTTGGCTTATGATACCTAAAGCACAGGCAACAAAAGCAAAAACAGACAAACAGGGTTACATCAAACTTAACTCTTGTGAGTGAAAGGACACAGTGGAGTTAAATGGCTGCCAATGGAATGGGAGAAAATATTTGCAAATTATATATAATAAGGATATGCTTATCAGTAGTTACTTTAAGTGTGAATTGACTGAATTCACCAATAGAAGACATGGTGTGGCTGAATGGGTAGGAAAACAAGAGTCATCTAGATGTTGCCTGTAGGTGACTCACTCCAGAAGTAAGGACACACACAGAAAGTGAGGGGATGGAAAAAGATATTCCATGGAAATGAATATGAAATGAAAGCCAGAGTAAGTATATTCTTATCAGTCAGAGTAGACTTTAAAAGACTGTAATAAAAATAGAGAAGGGCATTGCATAGTCTTAAAGGGGTCAATACAATAGGAAGATAAAACACTTAGAAATATATATGCCCTCAACATAGGAGGACCAAGATTTACAAAGCAAATATTACAAGACTTGGAGAAACTGAAAGCAGTGCAATAACAGTAGTGTTTCATAAATGGACAGACCATTCAGACAAAAGATCAAGACGGAAACATCAGGCATAAATGACACATTGGACCAGATGGATTTAATAACTATATACAGAACATTCCATCCAAAAGCAGCAGAATACACAAACTTCTCAAGTACACATGGAACATTCTTCAAGAATAGATCACATGTTGAGTTACAAAACAAGTCTCATTAAATGCAAGAAACCTGAAACCATATCAAACATTTTTTGTAATCATAATAATGTGAAACTAGAAATTAATTACAAGAAGAAAATGAGGAAAAAACTCAACAAAACTTGGAGATTAAACAGTAAGTACTGAACAACCAGGAGTCATTAAATGAATCAAAAGAGAAAGAAAAAAATACCTAGAGATAAATAAACAGAAATATGACATGTCAAAATTTATGGAATGCAACAGTCCCAAATCTATGACACATAACAAAAATGGTTCTTAGAAGGAAGTTCATAGCAATATAGAGCTACCTTAAGAAACAAGAAAAACCTCAAATAAACACTCTAACTTTATACCTCAGAGAACTAGAGAAAGAAGAGCAAAGCCCAACATTGGTAGAAAGAAGAAAACAATAAAGATCAGAGAGGAAATAGAGACTAAAAAAAAAAAAAATAGTCTAAGTAAATAGACTAAAAAAAACAATCAGTGAAACTAAACTGGTTCTTTAAAAATGTAAACAAAATCAATAAACTCTTAAGTTTGACTAACCAAGAAAAAAAGAGTACTCAAACAAAATAAGAAATGAAGGGGAAGTTACAACTGATACCACAGAAATACAAAAGATCATAAGGGACTCTAATGAACAATTATATGCCAACAAGGTGGACAACCTAGAAGAAATGGATACATTTCTATAATCAGGGGCATCTGGGTGACTCAGTCAGTTAAGTGCCTGCCTTCAGTTTAGGTCATGATCCAGAGTCCTGGGCTCAGTCTCCCTGCTCAGCGGAGAGCCTCTTTACTCAGTAGGGAGCCTGCTTCTCCCTCTCCCTCTACCTGCTGCTGTGTCTACTTGTGCTCTCTCTGTCAAATAAATAAAAATCTTTTAAAAAATTTTCTAGAAACATAACATCTTCCGGGACTGAATATGAAGAAATATAAATTTGAATAGACTTTGGTAGGGAGATTAAAACAGTAATCAGAAATCTATCAACAAATCAAAGTTCAGAATCAGATGGCTTCATTGACAAATTCCATCAAACATTCAAAGAAGATTTAATATTCTTCTCAAATTCTTCCAAAAAATTGAAGAGGAGGGAACTTTTTCCAACACATTTTACAAATCCAGCATTATCCTGATACCAAACCCAGAAAGGGAAACCACAAAAAAAGGAAAATTATAGGCCAATATCCTTGATGAACATAGTAGCAAAAATCTTCAAGAAAGTATTAGTAAACTGACCCAGTAATATGTTAAAAAGATCATACATCATGATCAAGTGGCATTTATTTTAGAGATACAGGGGTGGTTCAACATCTGTAAATCAATGTGATCTATTTTTTTAAATTTTATTTTTTTCCACTGTTCCAAGATTTATTGTTTATGCACCACACCCAATGCGCCATGCAATATGTGCCCTCCTTAATACCCACCATCAGGCTCACCCAACTCCCTACCCTCCTCCCCTCCCAAACCCTCAGTTTGTTTCTCAGAGTCCACAGTCTCTAATGGTTTGTTTTCCCCTCCTGATTTTGCCCAACTCATTTCTCTCCAGCTCCCAATGTCCTCTGTATTATTCCTTATGCTCTACAAGTAAGTGAAACCATATGATAATTGACTCTCTCTGCTTGACTTATTTCACTCAGCATAATCTCCTCCAGTCTTGTCAATGTTGATACAAAAGTTGGGTATTCATCCTTTCTGATGGAGACATAATATTCCTCAATGTGATCTATTAACAAAATGTACGATTAAAATCACATGACATCTTAGTAGACATAAAAAGCATTTGATAAAATGTAACATTTATTTATGAGAAAAACTCAACAAAGTGGATATAGAGGGAACATACTAATGGCCATATAGCACAATCCTAGAGCTAGCATCATACTCAAGAGTAAGGTGCTGAAAGCTTTTCCTCTAAGAATAAGACAGTGTTGCCCACTCCTACCATTTCAAGTCAATGTAGTATTAGAAGTCCTAGGTACAGTGGTTAGACAAGAAAAAGAAATAAAAGACATTCAAATCAGAAAGGCAGAAGTAGACCTGTTTCCATAGATGACATGCTACTACATATAGAAAACCCTGAAAAATCCACCAAAGTCTTATCAGTTGGAACTGATAAATGAATTCAGTAAAGTTGTAGGACACAAAATCAATATACAGAAATCCATGGCATTTCTATATGCTAATAACAAAACATCTAAAAGATAAATTAAGAAGACAATCCTGTTTATAATTGCGAAGAATCCCATTTATAATTGCAAACAATCACAAGGAATAATATACCCAGGAATGAATTTAACTAAACTACAAGGGTGAAAGACCTATATATACTCTGAAAACTATAAGACACTGATAAAATTGAAGATGACACAAATAAATGGAAAGATGTTCCATGCTCAGAGATTGAAAGATTTACTATTGTTAAAATGTCCATACTACTCAAAATAGCTTACAGGTTCAATTCAATACCCATAAAAATCCTAATGGCATACTTCACAGAACTAGAACAAATAATTGTAAAATTTGTATGGAACTGCAGAAGTTTCTCAAAAGCCAAAATGCTCCTGAGAAAGAGCAAAGTTGGAGGTATCATGCTGACTTCAAACTGTAATACAAAGCTGTAATAATCAAAAATATGTTATCAGTATAAAAATAGACACATAGATCAGTGGAATGAAAGAGCCCCAAAATAAATCCACATATATATGGATGATTAAACTACACAGAAGGAACCAAGAACACTCAATGGAGAAAGGAGAGTCTCTTCAATAAAGAGTGCTGGGAAAACTGGACAGCCACATGCAAGATAACAAAACTATACCCACTGTCTTAAGCCATACACAGAAATTAAGTAAAAATGGATTAAAGACATGAATGTAAGACCTGAAACCATGAAATTCCTAGAAGAAAATCTAGACAAGAAACTCCTAGACATCAGTCCTAATGATGTCTTTTTGGACCTGACTCCCAAGATGAGAAACAAAAGCAAAAATAAACAAAAATGAGACTATATGAAACTAAAAAGCTTCTGGAAAGGAAAACCATCACCAGAACATAAAGGAAACCTACTGAGTGCAAGAATATACTTGCAAACCATATATCTGATAAGGGGTTAAAAATATATATGTATATAGATCTATCTATCTATATATCTCCTATAACTCGGCAAAACCCAAAAAACCTCAGTAAAAAATGGGTAGAGGATCTGAATAGACATTATACCAGAGAAGACATATAGATGGCAAAAGGCACATGAGAAGATGCTCAGCATCACTAATTATTAGGGAGATGCAAAAGTTCTGAAAGTCTGTTTTACAACCATGTGAATATACTTAACATTACTGAATTGTACACTTCAATATGGTTAAGAGGGTAAATTTTTTTGCTATGTATTTTTTCGCCACAATAAACACAAAGGTAAAAACAACTTTTAGTATAAAGCTACAAGAATTAAGAGAGTCTTATACTGGCATCCAGTCATATGTCTAGGTCAATACAATAGAATCGAGAATTTGAAGTAAACCCTTACATTTATGGTCAGTTGATTTCAACGAGATCCCAAGATTATTCAGTGGGAGAAAAATAGCCTTTTCAACAAATGATGCTGGGATAGCCACATGGAAAAGAATGAACTTGGATTTGTTTTTTCTGCCCTGTACAAAAATTATTGCAATATAGATCCAATATCTAAATGTGAGAGCTAACAGCGTATAATTTTTAGGAAACATAGGAACAAATCTTTCTGACCTTGGATTAGGTGATAATTTGTTAATTTGACAATAAAAACACAGGCAGCATATATGGAAAGTTAGAAAACAAATGAACAAATAAAACAAACTCATAAATACAGAAAACAAAGTAATAGTTGCCAGAGTATAAGGGGATTGGGGAGTAGGTGAAATGGATAAAGGAGGTCATCTGTATGGGGATGGATGGTAACTGGACTTGTGGTGGTCATTTTGTAGTGTATGCAGATGTCAAGTTACAAAGCTGTGCACTTGAAATATATATTTTATATATATATGAAACATGTATACACACATACATTTATACATACATATATGTACATATATACATATACATACAAGAAAGTACTCTATGATTCCACTTATGTAAAATATCAAAAGCAGTCAAATTCAGAGAAACAGAAAGAAAGTAGAATGATTGTTAGCAGAGACTGAGGGGAATTGTTTTTAATGGGTATAGAGTTTAAAGCATTTCCAGAAAAAAAAAAAATTGGATTTCATCAAGATCGAAACTTTCTGTGCTCCAGACAACACCGTCAAGAAAAGATAACCTGCAGAATAGGAGAAAACATTTTCAAAGTATATATCTGATAAGGAGTCAAAACTCCTTATATATCCAGAGTATATAAATATCTCCTACAACTCAACAATAAAAGACAAATGACTCAGTAAGGGCAAAGAATTTGAGTAGGCATTTCTTCCAAGAATATATACAAATGGCCAATATATGCATTTTTGAAAGTGTGCTGAACATCATTAGTCATTAGGGAATTGCAAATCAGAGCCACAAGATGGCAATTCATAATACTAGAAATGGCTGAAATGAAAAAGACTGATAAATGCTGGTAAGGATGTGGAGAAATTGAAACTCACACCTTTAGTAGGGATGTAAACTGGTGTGGTCTGTTTGGAAAAAATTCTGACAGTTCCTCAAACAATTAAATATAGAGTTACCGTACAACCTAGCAATCCCACTCTTGAGTTATATATGTATATGTATATACATATACATATATATGTATATACATGTATATGTATATACAT
>RCUC01170956.1:0-20682 GCA_003697995.1 Taxidea taxus jeffersonii | reverse complement strand
TATATTAATATATATCTATATGATATATAAATATATTTATAATATATAAATATTTATATAGATATATTAATATATGTTATTTATTGATATATATAGATATATTAATATAACAATACATTAACATATATGTTAATATAATATATATAATATATATTATAAATATATTTATATTTTAAAATATAAAAATATTTAGTATTTTTAAATATTTTATATATTTATATATTATAATTTATTATATATTTATTTATTATAATTTATTAATAATAATAAACCCATTAAATAAATAATATGCTTTTTTCTTTTAAAATGAGTGAATTTTATTTTTTAGTTTATTTTTAGGTATAACAACATAATGATTCATTATTTATATATAATTACAAAATGATCACCACAGTAAGTCTAGTTAACATCTGTCACCATCTGTAGTTATAATTTTTTTTCCTTGTGTAATAAGAACTTTCAAGCTATTCTTCAGTTTCAGACATTCAGTACTGTAGTCACCATGATGTGCATTATTTCCCCATGCAGTACTTACTTTATAAGTGGAAGATTGTACCTTTTTTTTTAATTGAAGTATAGTTGACATACAGTGTTATGTTAGTTTTAGGTGTACAACCTAGTGATTTGACAAGTCTGTTTGTTATGCTATGCTTGTCACAACTGTAGCTACCATCTGTCACCATACAACACTATTACAATACTATTGACTATTTTCCCTGTACTGTACTTTTTAATCTTGTGACTTACTCATTCCATAATGGGAAGCCTGTGTCTCCTACTCCCCTTCACCTATTTTGCCCAACCCCCAACCCCCGCTCCACTCTGGCAGCAGTTTGTTCCTCTATATTTATGGGTCTGTTTCTGCACTTCCTTTTTTTTTTTCTCCTTTTTAACTTTACACACACATATATTTTTTAAGTTTTTAATTTAAATTCCAGTTAATTAACATACAGTATAATACCAGTTTCAGGTGTACAATATAGTGATTCAACACTTACAAAGAACACCTGATGCTTATCACAAGTGCACTCCTTAATCTGTATCAATTATTTGTTCATTTGTTTGTTTTTCAGATTCCACATATAAGTGAAATCCTCTAGGAATAACATTTTTTATGAATAATAATTAGACTTAGCAAAACAAAAAATATCAGTGAAAAGTATAGCATTGAAAATTTTTTGCAATATTCTTTCATATTTGGCTTAATAGAAGACAGCTGAATTCTCTGCTTCTGTATTTAGTTAGTTGCTATATGTCACAAGTAGTGTAGCTTCTAGGAAACTCCACTGTAACTCATGAGTGAGAGTGAAAAAAATGTTCTGAGTATTATTATAACACTAGGTGTGACCTCATGGACTCCCTGAACAGGATCCCTAAGTCATACTTTGAGAACCACTGTCTTAGAATGCTATTATCAGTTGCCATATTTTTTTCTTTAAACCATGTTTGGTTCCTTTTTCAATGCCAGTGTATTATACAAGTGGCAGGAAAGTCCAAGTAATATTTCAGATATCCCTAAAAATTGAACTTCTAATACTTACATTAGCCTATAATTGGGATTTATGAAAGAACACTTTGAGTATCACAGCCACAGCTTCTTGGTTTGGAAATTTATGAAGGATCCTGCTTTGCCTGCTAATCATGCATATAAAAAAATAGACACCTGAGGGCAGCATAATACAGTTAAACTTATTTGATAGAGAAGAATACAAAACAAAGGCAAAATAGCTTATAGCAGATCTATAGAACTGAAGTAGTTACCAGATCTGTGGTATGCTTTTTCTCCCCCCAATTATTGTAACATGTTGGAGCAGGTGGAATTATCATGTGGGAGGGTATGCCTGCTGTGGTTTAAAATCCCAAGACTTACGAGGCCAGATTTTACCAATGGATCATGAAAGCTTTTAGTTTCACCGAAAGCATTTTTTTTTTCCCTACAATGCCAGATTCTACATTATTAAAAATAAAAAAAATTTAGGATTATTTTGCCTAATTCTGCAACCTGTAGGTCAGAGCATATGCTATGGTCTGTTTTCCTGGTGAATACTTGAGATAGCTGTTCTTGCTACAGGCTCTCTCTTAGATCTGAGTTTAGGTTAGGTCTTTTCTGGAGCTTTGAAGAAGGTTTCATTCCTCCAGTTGTCAGGGAAAGCAAACTCAAAGCAAACTCTTGGTCACTCTTGTGTTGAATTTCAGACAGTGGCTTGTATGGTTTCTAGGTGACTCTAAAGAAGGAATCTCTTCATCTTAACTTTTCCCCTTTACTCTCATTGTAACCACACTAAAGTTGGGAGCTGATTATCAACTGAGTGGGGAAAAATGCCATAACTTTAACAGTAAGGCACAGAATACATCTGAATACATATTCTAATACATAATTCTAATCTATTTGCATGCTCACTCATGATATTGTCTTGAATACAAATGCCATCTCCTTCCAGTTTTCTTTGAGTTCAGGGGTCAACTAGGCACCTGGCTGGCTCATTGGTGGAGCATGCGACTTTTGATCTTAGGGTTGTGATTTGGAGGCCCACACTGGGTATAGAGAGGACTTAAAAATAAAATCTTAAAGGAAAAAAAAAAAATCAGGGGTCAGCAAAGCATCACCCACCGGTAAAATCCAGCTGATGGCCTGTTTTTGTAAGTGAAGGTTTATGGAACATAGCCACACCCATTCTTTACATCTTCACACTAAAATGATAAGGTGATGAGTAGTTATAACAGAGACCTCATGACCTGTAAAGCCTAAAATATTTCCTGTCTAGTTCTTTTCACAATTTACAGAACTTTTCTACACCCCCCTGCCCTTAGTCCATGAAACCTTCTTCTCTCTCTCCCAGACATAGTAGAGTAAGGTTAAGGATGATCCTTTTACTTAACATTCTGAATGATAACATGTTAAAAACGTATCTGAGTTCAGTTTTTGAGAAATGATAAGTTCATCAAAGAATTTCTAAAAGTCATTTAATGTATCTTTTTAAAAAATGGAGAAAAGAGGGGCACCTGGGTGGCTCAGTGGGTTAAGCCTCTACCTTCAGCTCGGGTCATGATCTCAGGGTCCTGGGATCGAGTCCTGCATCGGGCTCTCTGCTCATCGGGGAGCCTGCTTCTTCTCTCTCTGCCTGCCTCTCTGCCTACTTGTGATCTCTGTCTGTCAAATATAAATAAGTAAAATCTTAAAACAAAAAAAAAATGGAGAAAAGAGCTCTTTTTTATATTATAAGAGAATACTATAATATATTTGAAAATGGCAATATAATCATTTTGGAGAAAAGCCTTAAATTTTTCTGGGGATATGAACCTCCAGTCTTGGGTTTTTCATCTTTTTGCTTAATATTCTCTCTCATTAAGGATTGTGCCTTAATTGGCCAAATATTCAAAATTTGGGCCTGGTATTTTGGGATTTCAAATGGAATTCTTAACTTTTTGTGGATTTTTCATTCTCTTTGTTAAATTTTAGATTTGGTTAACGATGCCTCTTGATTTTAGTTAATGATCTAGAGATCCATATTCATCGAACAGCTCAGATTTGATTGGAAATGTTGCATTGATTTCAAGAAACAATTTCTTTGGCTCTCAATTCATCAGGAGGCTTTTTCACATCTCCATGCTTTTATTCATTTAATGGAAAGAAATCCAGAATATAAAAAGGTACTACAAAATTACTGCCTTGTTATGGAACTCGCCAGCATTTGTTTCAGAGCAAGTCTACTTTTTTCCAAAGTTATGAATCAATTTGGGAAGAAAATAGAACCATGGCAGCATGTGAGTTTCTCTGTGATAGCTATGAATGACTGAGATACAAAATCCGTGATTACAGTTAGCTTTGTTCAGTATTTGAATAATGGTATTTCAAAATAATTGATACAGTTTGGTATAAGAAGAAGGAAAAATCCAGGTATTATATGAAGGAGTGTTTCTCAATGACAAAGACTTCATTTCATTTTACCTTTACATGATAAAAATGATATAAAAACTCAGAAGTGTTTAACCATATATGTATGTGAGGCACAAATGGACTAATGAGACCCTTTGCCTTTCCTCTTGGGCCTTACCTAGAATTGCCAGTGAGTCAGAAGAGGACAATAAGTGGCAGATATAAATCGCCTCAACTAACCAAATATTCAGTAAGTTGTTGAGCATCTTTGACTTATGGAAGGCCATTTATCTTGGTTATTCTCCTGCATTAGGCAAATTGAACACCAGTTTTTGGGTGATTGTACTAATTCTTCTGTACTGTGGAGGACCCAAAGTGTATGAATTGTTATTGTTAGCTTGAATTTACATAGCCATTTTCTCCCTAATTGCTATTTTCCTAATTGTTATTTCAAAATCTATATGAGTCAAAATGGTGTCTTTATACTAATGTAGGCTGTGAAAGTATACAAAAAGCAATGCTAAATAAGCAAGTAAATAAAATAAGTCTGAATTTAGAATGAAGTATGACTTTATAAACCAAAATAATGCCAGGAACTTTACCACTGTTTTTCAGTGTTATAAAACATAACAATTGTTAATTAAATGATGAAAGTTCTATTTATACCATATAATAAAAATTCATAATGTCCTCGAGTTTTTTGACTTCGTGATCTTTAAACATATTGCTCATTAGTCTTTCAAAAGAATTTTGAACAAAAAATAGTACCCTTCTTTCAGTTTAAAGGTGTCCTCTAAATTTTTTCATTAAAAGTTCAAGTAATTAAAACTTACAAAAATAATTTTTGATGTGGACATTATTGACATTAAAACTATTCTTTGATTAGTATCTAAACGTTAGATGGAGTGAATAGTACTTCCAAGTGACATGACAGTAAGTACTTCTGAAAATCTGTTCCCCCAAAGAACAATGAGAACACTTGCAAAAAATGGTCAAAATGTTTTCAGAACTCTGGAGATTAATGAAAGGCTTACAACAATCTGAAAGTGTTTACTGAAGAAAACAAAAAAAAGCTGAATATCCATAAGAACAGTAAGATTTTGTGGTGTTTTCACTTGCTCTGTTATCATTCCCCTCTCCTCAGTTCCACAGTAATCTTAAAAACCATTAGTCTCTCACAGTCATATTAGCTGTGAAAACCAGAATCATTGACAGGAATTGGCAGTTAGGAGCTCCCTCAAAAGCCCCATCCCCAGGGAATTGTCATTATTTGACTTGTCTGGCAGCTCCCTGGAAAATCCTCACTTGCAGAGCTTGTTTTTCTTTGATCTGACTGTGTGCTTATTCAGTAAAAACAGTCTTTTCCCCAGAGCATTTGACCATTGTTCAACATTACTGTTGCATCTGGTGCTAATAGCAGTTGGGCAAATACAAGGTTGACCAAAAAACTTAAAAGGAAAAGCTGGGAAATACAGCATACTGGTGAACTCTGACATATTCTTGGAAATCTATGTCCATCTGCCTTGGAAAAACCTGAGAAGGCTCAAAGCTCTTACCTCTGACAACCCTTGAGATTCTGCATAAGCAAAAAGTGAAGACTACAACAGACTTAAAAATATCTTTTAAAAAAAAAAATCTTAAAAAAAAAAAAAAAAACAGTCTCCTAGAGCACTGAAATTATACCTTAACATGCATGCAGAACCCAATGACAAAGGCTGGGTTACTTACTCACTCAAGGCATTTCAGGAAATCTCTATCCAATAATAAAGTGAGCTGAAACTTCAGGGGTCACCTACAACAAAGAATTAGTTCAGGAAAATCCACTAAACAAACAATATAGTAACAACAAACAGTTGGGGAAGGAGAAGAATCTGATTTACAGATTTGCCATATTATTTAAAATCTTTAGTTTGCAACAAGTAATCATGAGACTTGCAAAGAAATAAGAAAGTATGGGTCATACACACTAAAAGAAACACAGAAAGGGAAATTAGAGAATCGATTCCATTTACTATAGCACCAAGAACCATAAGATACCTGGGAATAAACCTAACCAAAGAAGTAAAGAATCTGTACTCGAGGAACTACAGAACACTCATGAAAGAAATCAAAGAAGACACAAAAAGATGGAAGACCATTCCATGCTCTTGGATCGGAAAAATAAACATTGTTAAAATGTCTGTACTGCCTAGAGCAATCTATACTTTTAATGCCATTCTGATCAAAATTCCACTGGTATTTTTCAAAGAGCTGGAGCAAATAATCCTAAAATTTGCATGGAATCAGAAGAGACCCCGAATTGCTTAGGAAATGCTGAAAAAGAAAAACAAAACTGGTGGCATCACGTTGCCTGATTTCAAGCTTTACTACAAAGCTGTGATCACCAAGACAGCATGGTACTGGCATAAAAACAGACACATAGACCAGTGGAACAGCGTAGAGAGTCCAGATATGGACCCTCAAGTCTATGGTCAAATAATCTTCGACAAAGCAGGAAAAAATATACAGTGGAAAAAGGACAGTCTATTCTACAAATTGTGCTGGGAAAATTGGACAGCTATATGTAGAAGAATGAAACTCGACCATTCTCTTACACAAAGATAAACTCGAAATGGATAAAAGACCTCAATGTGAGACAGGAATCCATCAGAATCTTAGAGGAGAACATAGGCAGTAACCTTTTCGATACCAGCCACAGCAACTTCTTTCAAGATATGTCTCCAAAGGCAAAGGGAAAAAAAGCAAAAATGAACTTTTGGGACTTCATCAAGATCAAAAGCTTCTGTACAGCAAAGGAAACAGTCAACAAAACAAAGAGGCAACCTACGGAATGGGAGAAGATATTTGCAGATGACAATATAGACAAAAGGCTGATATCCAGAATCTATAAAGAACTTCTCAAACTCAACACACACAAAACAGATAATCATGTCAAAAAATGGGCAGAAGACATGAACAGATACTTCTCCAATGAAGACATACAAATGGCTATCAGACACATGAAAAAATATTCATCATCACTGGCCATCAGGGAGATTCAAATCAAAACCACATTGAGATATCACATTACACCAGTTAGAATGGCCAAAATTAGCAAGACAGGAAATAACACGTGTTGGAGAGGATGTGGAGAAAGGGGAACCCTCTTATACTATTGGTGGGAATGCAAGTTGGTGCAACCACTTTGGAAAACAGTGTGGAGATTCCTTAAGAAATTAAAAATAGAACTTCCCTATGACCCTGCAATAGCACTACTGGGTATTTACCCCAGAGATACAGATATAGTGAAAAGAAGGGCCATCTGTACCCCAATGTTCATAGCAGCAATGGCCACGGTTGCCAAACTGTGGAAAGAACCAAGATGCCCTTCAACGGACGAATGGATAAGGAAGATGTGGTCCATATACACTATGGAGTATTATGCCTCCATCAGAAAGGATGAATACCCAACTTTTGTATCAACATGGAAGGGACTGGAAGAGATTATGCTGAGTGAAATAAGTCAAGCAGAGAGAGTCAATTATCACATGGTTTCACTTATTTGTGGAGCATAACAAATAACACAGAGGACATGGGGAGATGGAAAGGAGAAGGGAGTTAAGGGAAATTGGAAGGGGAGTTTAACCATGAAAGACTATGGACTCTGAAAAACATTCTGAGGGTTTTGAAGGGGCAGGAGGGGTGGGAGGTTTGGGGGAGCCAGGTGGTGGGTTTAATGGAGGGCACATATTGCATGGAGCACTGGATGTGGTGCATAAGCAATGAATTCTGTTATACGGAAAAGAAAATAAATTAAAAAAATTTTTTTAAAACAAAAAAAGAAAGCAGTCAATAGAAACTGCCTCAAGGAGAGCCAGACATTGGACTTAAAATATTAGAAAAATGCACTAAAAACATTCAGCTATGTGTTGTCTAGAAGAGGCACATTTTAGATTCAGAGGCAAATATGTTGAAAGTTAAAGAATGAAAAAAGTAGTACCATTTAAGCAGTAATTGGAAGAGAGCTGGAGTTTCTGTGTTAATATCAACAAAATGTACTTTAAGACCAGAATTACTAGAAACAAAAACATTTTATAATGATGAAAGGGTCAATATACCAAGTGGATACAACAATTCTAAGTTTAGGAACTTAATATAGTCCTGTAGGGACACCTGGGTGGCTCACTTGGTTAAGGATCTGCCTTTGGCTCAGGTCATGATCCCAGGGTCCTGGGACTGATCCCCACATCAGGCTTCCTGCTCAGTGGGGAGCCTCCTTCTCCCTCTGCCTGCCTCTCCCCCTGCTTATACTCTCTCTTTCTCTGTCAAATAAATAAATAAAATCTTTAAAACTAATAATAACATAGCCCTCTAATAAATGGATAAACAGGGGCACGTGGGTGGCTCAGTGGGTTAAGCCTCTGCCTTCAGCTCGGGTCATGATCTCAGGGTCCTGGGATCGAATCCCGCATCAGGCTCCCTGCTGAGCAGGGAGCCTGCTTCCTTCTCTTCCTCTGCTGCTCCCCCTGCTTGTGTTCTCTCTCCTTCTTTCACTCTCTGTCAAATAAATTTTTTTTTAAGATTTTATTTTATTTGTTTGTCAGAGAGTACAAGCAGGCAGAGTGGCAGGCAGAGGCAGAGAGAGAAGCAGGCTCCCTGCTGGATAAGGAACCCAATGTGGGACTCGATCCCAGGACCCTGGGATCATGACCTGAGCCTAAGGCAGTGGCTTTAGCCCACTGAGCCACCCAGGTGTCCCCAAATAAATAAATTCTTAAAAAAATAAATAAATGGATAAACAACTGGCAAGTAGAAGGTAGATAATACACTGAAAATCAGAGCACCGAAATATATAAGCAAATAAATA
This sequence comes from Taxidea taxus jeffersonii, assembly GCA_003697995.1. Lineage (NCBI taxonomy): Eukaryota > Metazoa > Chordata > Mammalia > Carnivora > Mustelidae > Taxidea > Taxidea taxus. The sequence continues at coordinate 11,959 of RCUC01170956.1, read as the reverse complement.
ACTAAAAGGAGCAATAAACAGTACAGTAATAGTTGGGGCCTTTAAGATCCACTATTACCAATGGATAGATCACTTAGAGAATCAATAAGGGAACAGTGGATTTGAACAATAGTATAGGCCTGATGGACCTAGGAGACGAATAGATTCTGACATATACATTCCATCTAACAGTAGTAGAATACATGTTATTTTAAAGCACACATGGTTCATTACCTAGGATAAATCATGTTAGGCTACAAAACAAGTCTCAAGAAACAGAATATGAGAAAAATTGTCAAGTACCTTTTCTGACCACAAAGGTTAGAAGATGAAAATAGAAATCAGTAACAGGAGGAAAGCTGGAAAACTCACAAATATGTAGAAATAACCACTGGATCAAAGAAGAAATCAAGAGGGAAATGAAAAATTGTCTTGAGACAATTAAAAATAGAAATACAATATACTAAAACTTATAGGATGCAGCATAAATGGTTTTAAAAGGAAATGATAGCTGGAAGCACATATGTCAAGAAAAAAGAAACATATCTCAAAGGAACTAAAAGAACAACAAACTAAGCCCAATGTTAGCAAAAGAAAGGAAATAATAAATATAAGAACAGAAATAAATGGAATAGAGATAGGAAAGCAATAGAAAAGATTAACAAAACTGAGTGGGTTCTTTGAAATGATAGCAAAATTGATAAACTATCAGGTAGACTACACAAGAGTAAAAGAGAGGACTCCTAAATGAGTAAAATTATAAATAAAAGAGGTGTTACAGGGACGCCTGGGTGGCTCAGTTGGTTAAGCGGCTGCCTTCGGCTCAGGTCATGATCCCAACGTCCTGGGATCGAGTCCCACATCGGGCTCCTTGCTCGGCAGGGAGCCTGCTTCTCCCTCTGCCTCTGCCTGTGCTTGCTTGCTCTCTCTCCCTCTCTCTCTCTGTCAAATAAATAAATAAATAATCTTAAAAAAAAAAAAAAAGAGGTGTTATAGTAGACACCACAAAAATAAAAAGAAAGATGAGAAACTGCTTTAACAGTTATACTCCAACCTATTGGACAACCTAGAATAAATGGATGAATTTCTAGAAACAGAGTCCACCAAGGAAATGGAAAACCTGAACAGACCAATGACTAGTAAGGAGACTGACTGAGTATCAAAAACTTCCTAACAATGCCCCTAACATGGGAGCAGCCAACTAAATAAACCAATTAATAACAAAATCAAAGAAACACATTGACAAGAATACAATAATAGTAGGAGACTTTAACACACCCCTCACTGAAATGGACAGATCATCCAAGCAAAAGATCAACAAGGAAATAAAGGTCTTAAATGACACACTGGAACAGATGGACATCACAGATATATTCAGAACATTCCATCCCAAAGCAACAGAATACACATTCTTCTCTAGTGCCCATGGAACATTCTCTAGAATAGATCACATCCTGGGTCATAAATCAGGTTTCAACCGGTATCAAAAGATTGGGATCATTCCCTGCATATTTTCAGACCACAATGCTCTGAAGCTAGAACTCAATCACAAGAGGAAATTTGGAAAGAGCACAAATACATGGAGACTCAATAGCATCCTTCTAAAGAATGAATGGGTCAACCAGGAAATTAAAGAAGAATTGAAAAAAGCCATGGAAACAAATGATAATGAAAACACAACGGTCCAAAATCTGTGGGACACAACAAAGGCAGTCCTGAGAGGAAAATATATAGCGATACAAGCCTATCTCAAGAAACAGGAAAGGTCTCAAATACACAACCTAACCCTACACCTAAAGGAGCCTAAAGCCTAAACCCAGCAGGAGAAGAGAAATCATAAAGATCAAAGCAGAAATCAATGAAATAGAAACCAAAAAAACAATAGAACAAATCAATGAAAGTAGGAGCTGGTTCTTTGAAAGAATTAACAAGTTTGATAAGCCCCCCTGGCCAGACTTATCCAAAAGAAAAGAGAAAGGACCCAAATAAATAAAATCATGAATGAAAGAGGAGAGATCACAACCAACACCAAAGAAATACAAACAATCATAAGAACATATTATGAGCAACTCTATGCCAACAAATTTGACAATCTGGAAGAAATGAATGCTTTCCTAGAGACATATCAACTGCCAAAACTGAACCAGGAAGAAATAGAAAACCTGAATATGCCCATAACCAGTAAGGAGATTGAAACAGTCATCAAAAATCTCCAAACAAACAAAAGCCCAGGGCCACATGGCTTCCCGGGGGAATTCTACCAAACATTTGAAGAAGAATTAATTCCTATTCTCCTGAAACTGTTCCAAAAAATAGAAATGGAAGGAAAACTTCCAAACTCATTTTATGAGGCCAGCATCACCTTGATCCCCAAACCAGACAAGGATCCCATCAGAAAAGAGAATTACAGACCAATATCCTTGATGAACACAGATGCGAAAATTCTCACCAAAATACTAGCCAATAGGATCCAACAGTACATTAAAAGGATTATTCACCACGACCCAGTGGGATTTATTCCAGAGCAGCAGGGTTGGTTCAACATCTGCAAATCAATGTGATGCAATACATTAACAAAAGAAAGAACAAGAACCATATGATACTCTCAATAGATGCTGAAAAAGCATTTGACAAAGTGCAACATCCCTTCCTAATCAAAACTCTTCAAAGTGTAGGGATAGAAGGCACATACCTCAATATTATCAAAGCCATCTATGAAAAACCCACGGCAAGTATCATTCTCAATGGAGAAAAACTTCCTAACAAAAATAAGCCCAGCACCAGATGGTTTCACTGGTGAATTCAAACATTTAAAGAAGAATTAATGCTAGTCCTTGTCAAACTCTTCCAAAAAATTCAAGAGGAGGAGGAAGCACTTCAAAACTCATTTACAAGAACAGCATTACCTTGATACAAAAGCCAGATAAGGTCAGTATAAGAAAAAAAAATTACAGGCCACTGATGAAGACATGCAGAATTTCTCCAAATACTAGCAAACCACATTAAGAGCATGTTAGAAGAAACGTACACTGTTATCAGGTGGGATTCATTCTTAGGAGGCAAGGATGTTTCATCGTACATAGATCAATAAATTGATCTATTACATTAATAAAATGAAAGATAAAAATTATATAATCTTGATATGTACAGAAAAGACATTTACAAAACTTAATATCCTTTCATGATAAAAACTCTTAATACATTGGGTATGGAAGCATGTATGCCTCAGCAAAGGCCATACAACTACTAACAGCACACTCCATGGTGAAATGGTAAAAATTTTTCCTTTAAGAATGAGGCAAGTGTTTCCATTCTCACTATGCCTTTTCAACTTAGTAACGCAAATCGTAGCCATAGTAATCAAATAAGGAAAAGAAATTAAAAGAATCCAAATGGCAAAGAAAGAAGTAAAGTCATGTATTTGCAAATGATGTTCTTAAATGTAGAAGAATAAAGGCTAAAGGCTCTATACACACAAAAGTTAGAATTAATAAAGGGAATCAGTAAAGATTGAAGATAAAAAGTTAATATGCAAAAAAAATCATTTGGGTTAGGTTTGCACTAATGAGAGAGTATCTGAAAAAGAAAACAGTCCCAGTCACAATATTATCAAGAACAATGAAATACTTAAGAATAAAAGAAGGTGAAAGATCTGTACACTGAAAACTAGAAGACACTGATGAAAGAAACTGAAGACACAAATACATAGAAAGATGTCCCATATTCATGTTTTGAATAATTAATGTTGTTAAGATGTCCATAGTACCCAAAGTCATCTATAGATCCAATGCAATCCCTACTCAAATTTCAATGGAATTTTTACAGAAAAGGAAGAATAACCCTAAAATTTGTATGGTACCACAAAAAACCCCAAGGAGCCAAAGCAATTTTGAGAAAGAGGTATAAAGCCAGAAAGGTGAAATTTCTGGATTTCAAACTACATTGTAAGGTTATAGTAATTAAAACATGATACTGGCATAAAAATAGACACATAAACCAATGGAACAGAATTCAGACCCCAGAAATGAACTCACATATATACAATCACTATATAAATAGATAGATAGATAGATAGATAGGTTCAATTATACTGAATATATTCAATACATATATATTCAACTTATATAAGTTGTAATGTTTGTGTGTGTGTATGCCAATGTAACAGAATTATATAATATAATTATATAATATAATTATATATTTTGGTATATATATATATACCAATGGAACATAATTATATAAGTTGATGTGTGTGTGTGTGTGTGTGTGTGTGTGTATGCACACACCAATGGAACAGAATTCAGACCCCCAGAAATGAACTCACATATATACAATCACCATATATATATACATATATATATTCAACTTATATAAGTTGATATGTGTGTGTGTGTGTGTGTATGTGTGTATGTATATACAGTTTTTTTAGACAGTGTGAGCAGGTGTAGGGGAGGGGCAAAGGAAGGGGGTGAGAATCTTAAGCAGACTTCACACTGTGCACAGAGCCTGACATGGGGCTTAATTTTGCAACCCTGAGATCATGACTTGAGCTGAAATCAAGCATCGGACACTTAACTGAGCCACCCAGATCCCCCACCATCAACTAATATTTGACAGGGGAGCCCAGAATACTCTATGGGGTAATGATTGTCTCTGCAATAAATGGTATTGGGAAAACTGGTTATGCACATGTGAAACTGGACCTCTGTCTTAACACCACTCACAAAATTAACTCAGAGTGGATTAAAGATTTATATGTAAGTCCTAAAACCATAAAATCCTGGAAGGAAACATCGGAAAAAAGCTCCTTGATACTGTTTTCAGGAATTATTTTTTTAATCTGATGCCAAAGCAAAAGGAACAGAAATAAAAGTAGGTAAGTGGGACTACATCAACTAAAAAGTTTGCACAGCAAAGGAAGCCACCAACAAAATGAAAAGGCAGCCTATGAAATGAGAGGAAATATTTATATATCACACATCTGATAAGATATTAATACCCCAAAATATAAGGAACTCCTACAGCTCAATAGCAAGAAAGAAAATTAAAATTGGGAAAGGAACTGAACTTTTCCAAGGAAGCTGTACACTTTGTCAATAGGTACTTGAAAAGATGTTCACCATCACCATCAGTAAATGCAAATCAAACCACAATCAGGTGTTACCTCACAGCTGTTAAAATGGCTATTATCAAAAAGACAAGAGGTTACAAGTGCTGGTGAAGATTTGTAGAAAAGGGAACCCTTGTGCATTGTTGGTAGGAATGTAAATTGGTTCCTCTTGTCACTTCTGTATACCGTATTGAAGATTTTAACTAGTGTAATTAGACAAGAAAAAAACATACCAGGATTAGAAAGGAATAAGTAAAATTATCTGCTTGCAGAAGACTTGATCTTGTATATAGAAAATCTTAAGGAATCTACAAAAATAACCTTAGAAATCTCAAAAACCAGTTCAGCAAGGCTGCAGAATAAAAGTTTAAAGTACAAAGATCAATTATATTTCTATATATCAGTAATGAATAATGCAGAAATGAAATTCATTTCATTTACAGTAATATCAGAAATAAGATAAGAATAAACTTGAAATAAGATTAATATATTGATGTTGAAAAGTATAAAATGTTGTTCAAAGAAATCAAGTGGAAAGTTATCTCATGGTCATCCCATGGGGATTGGAACACTTAAAGTGGCATATTCTCCAAAGTGATCTTAAGAGTCAGTACAAACACTGTCAAAATCCCAGATGTCCTCTTTTTCGATTGGGGGCTGGTGGAGTTGGGGGGGGTGGTTAATCTTGAAATTCATGTAGAAATACCAAAAAAATCAAGAGCACAGAAATAACTTGGAGGACTTACACTTTTGATTGCAGAACTTACTGTAAAACATTGCTAAAAGAAGACACAAATAAGTGGAAAGACTTCCCATGTTCTTGGATTGGAAGACAATATTGTTAAGATGTCCATACCTCCCAAAGTGATCTGTAGGTTCAGTACAGTTTGTATCAAAATCCCAATGGCATATTTTGCAGAAATAGAAAAAATAATCCTAAAATTCATATGGATTCTCAAGGTACTGTGGTTAGCCCAAACAACTTTGGAAAACAATGGAGGACCCACACTTCCTGATTCCAAAATATAGTGTAAGGCTACAATAATCATAAGAGTGTGATACTGACATAGGCAAATAAATCACAGTGCAAAGTTAGACCAGACCCTTGCATATTTGGCCTAATGATCTTCAGCAAGGATACCCAGACCACTCAATGGGAAAGGACAATCAGTCTTTTCAAATGGTGTTGGGAATAAAGGATATCCAAGACAGAAAAATGAAGTTGGACCTTTATACCATATAAAAAAATTAATTCAAAATGGTTTAACAATCTAATAAAGACCTAAACCTATAAGACTCCTAGAAGAAAACATGATGTTGGACCTAGCAACGATTTCTTGGCTTATGATACCTAAAGCACAGGCAACAAAAGCAAAAACAGACAAACAGGGTTACATCAAACTTAACTCTTGTGAGTGAAAGGACACAGTGGAGTTAAATGGCTGCCAATGGAATGGGAGAAAATATTTGCAAATTATATATAATAAGGATATGCTTATCAGTAGTTACTTTAAGTGTGAATTGACTGAATTCACCAATAGAAGACATGGTGTGGCTGAATGGGTAGGAAAACAAGAGTCATCTAGATGTTGCCTGTAGGTGACTCACTCCAGAAGTAAGGACACACACAGAAAGTGAGGGGATGGAAAAAGATATTCCATGGAAATGAATATGAAATGAAAGCCAGAGTAAGTATATTCTTATCAGTCAGAGTAGACTTTAAAAGACTGTAATAAAAATAGAGAAGGGCATTGCATAGTCTTAAAGGGGTCAATACAATAGGAAGATAAAACACTTAGAAATATATATGCCCTCAACATAGGAGGACCAAGATTTACAAAGCAAATATTACAAGACTTGGAGAAACTGAAAGCAGTGCAATAACAGTAGTGTTTCATAAATGGACAGACCATTCAGACAAAAGATCAAGACGGAAACATCAGGCATAAATGACACATTGGACCAGATGGATTTAATAACTATATACAGAACATTCCATCCAAAAGCAGCAGAATACACAAACTTCTCAAGTACACATGGAACATTCTTCAAGAATAGATCACATGTTGAGTTACAAAACAAGTCTCATTAAATGCAAGAAACCTGAAACCATATCAAACATTTTTTGTAATCATAATAATGTGAAACTAGAAATTAATTACAAGAAGAAAATGAGGAAAAAACTCAACAAAACTTGGAGATTAAACAGTAAGTACTGAACAACCAGGAGTCATTAAATGAATCAAAAGAGAAAGAAAAAAATACCTAGAGATAAATAAACAGAAATATGACATGTCAAAATTTATGGAATGCAACAGTCCCAAATCTATGACACATAACAAAAATGGTTCTTAGAAGGAAGTTCATAGCAATATAGAGCTACCTCAAGAAACAAGAAAAACCTCAAATAAACACTCTAACTTTATACCTCAGAGAACTAGAGAAAGAAGAGCAAAGCCCAACATTGGTAGAAAGAAGAAAACAATAAAGATCAGAGAGGAAATAGAGACTAAAAAAAAAAAAAATAGTCTAAGTAAATAGACTAAAAAAAACAATCAGTGAAACTAAACTGGTTCTTTAAAAATGTAAACAAAATCAATAAACTCTTAAGTTTGACTAACCAAGAAAAAAAGAGTACTCAAACAAAATAAGAAATGAAGGGGAAGTTACAACTGATACCACAGAAATACAAAAGATCATAAGGGACTCTAATGAACAATTATATGCCAACAAGGTGGACAACCTAGAAGAAATGGATACATTTCTATAATCAGGGGCATCTGGGTGACTCAGTCAGTTAAGTGCCTGCCTTCAGTTTAGGTCATGATCCAGAGTCCTGGGCTCAGTCTCCCTGCTCAGCAGAGAGCCTCTTTACTCAGTAGGGAGCCTGCTTCTCCCTCTCCCTCTACCTGCTGCTGTGTCTACTTGTGCTCTCTCTGTCAAATAAATAAAAATCTTTTAAAAAATTTTCTAGAAACATAACATCTTCCGGGACTGAATATGAAGAAATATAAATTTGAATAGACTTTGGTAGGGAGATTAAAACAGTAATCAGAAATCTATCAACAAATCAAAGTTCAGAATCAGATGGCTTCATTGACAAATTCCATCAAACATTCAAAGAAGATTTAATATTCTTCTCAAATTCTTCCAAAAAATTGAAGAGGAGGGAACTTTTTCCAACACATTTTACAAATCCAGCATTATCCTGATACCAAACCCAGAAAGGGAAACCACAAAAAAAGGAAAATTATAGGCCAATATCCTTGATGAACATAGTAGCAAAAATCTTCAAGAAAGTATTAGTAAACTGACCCAGTAATATGTTAAAAAGATCATACATCATGATCAAGTGGCATTTATTTTAGAGATTCAGGGGTGGTTCAACATCTGTAAATCAATGTGATCTATTTTTTTAAATTTTATTTTTTTCCACTGTTCCAAGATTTATTGTTTATGCACCACACCCAATGCGCCATGCAATATGTGCCCTCCTTAATACCCACCATCAGGCTCACCCAACTCCCTACCCTCCTCCCCTCCCAAACCCTCAGTTTGTTTCTCAGAGTCCACAGTCTCTAATGGTTTGTTTTCCCCTCCCGATTTTGCCCAACTCATTTCTCTCCAGCTCCCAATGTCCTCTGTATTATTCCTTATGCTCTACAAGTAAGTGAAACCATATGATAATTGACTCTCTCTGCTTGACTTATTTCACTCAGCATAATCTCCTCCAGTCTTGTCAATGTTGATACAAAAGTTGGGTATTCATCCTTTCTGATGGAGACATAATATTCCTCAATGTGATCTGTTAACAAAATGTACGATTAAAATCACATGACATCTTAGTAGACATAAAAAGCATTTGATAAAATGTAACATTTATTTATGAGAAAAACTCAACAAAGTGGATATAGAGGGAACATACTAATGGCCATATAGCACAATCCTAGAGCTAGCATCATACTCAAGAGTAAGGTGCTGAAAGCTTTTCCTCTAAGAATAAGACAGTGTTGCCCACTCCTACCATTTCAAGTCAATGTAGTATTAGAAGTCCTAGGTACAGTGGTTAGACAAGAAAAAGAAATAAAAGACATTCAAATCAGAAAGGCAGAAGTAGACCTGTTTCCATAGATGACATGCTACTACATATAGAAAACCCTGAAAAATCCACCAAAGTCTTATCAGTTGGAACTGATAAATGAATTCAGTAAAGTTGTAGGACACAAAATCAATATACAGAAATCCATGGCATTTCTATATGCTAATAACAAAACATCTAAAAGATAAATTAAGAAGACAATCCTGTTTATAATTGCGAAGAATCCCATTTATAATTGCAAACAATCACAAGGAATAATATACCCAGGAATGAATTTAACTAAACTACAAGGGTGAAAGACCTATATATACTCTGAAAACTATAAGACACTGATAAAATTGAAGATGACACAAATAAATGGAAAGATGTTCCATGCTCAGAGATTGAAAGATTTACTATTGTTAAAATGTCCATACTACTCAAAATAGCTTACAGGTTCAATTCAATACCCATAAAAATCCTAATGGCATACTTCACAGAACTAGAACAAATAATTGTAAAATTTGTATGGAACTGCAGAAGTTTCTCAAAAGCCAAAATGCTCCTGAGAAAGAGCAAAGTTGGAGGTATCATGCTGACTTCAAACTGTAATACAAAGCTGTAATAATCAAAAATATGTTATCAGTATAAAAATAGACACATAGATCAGTGGAATGAAAGAGCCCCAAAATAAATCCACATATATATGGATGATTAAACTACACAGGAGGAACCAAGAACACTCAATGGAGAAAGGAGAGTCTCTTCAATAAAGAGTGCTGGGAAAACTGGACAGCCACATGCAAGATAACAAAACTATACCCACTGTCTTAAGCCATACACAGAAATTAAGTAAAAATGGATTAAAGACATGAATGTAAGACCTGAAACCATGAAATTCCTAGAAGAAAATCTAGACAAGAAACTCCTAGACATCAGTCCTAATGATGTCTTTTTGGACCTGACTCCCAAGATGAGAAACAAAAGCAAAAATAAACAAAAATGAGACTATATGAAACTAAAAAGCTTCTGGAAAGGAAAACCATCACCAGAACATAAAGGAAACCTACTGAGTGCAAGAATATACTTGCAAACCATATATCTGATAAGGGGTTAAAAATATATATGTATATAGATCTATCTATCTATATATCTCCTATAACTCGGCAAAACCCAAAAAACCTCAGTAAAAAATGGGTAGAGGATCTGAATAGACATTATACCAGAGAAGACATATAGATGGCAAAAGGCACATGAGAAGATGCTCAGCATCACTAATTATTAGGGAGATGCAAAAGTTCTGAAAGTCTGTTTTACAACCATGTGAATATACTTAACATTACTGAATTGTACACTTCAATATGGTTAAGAGGGTAAATTTTTTTGCTATGTATTTTTTCGCCACAATAAACACAAAGGTAAAAACAACTTTTAGTATAAAGCTACAAGAATTAAGAGAGTCTTATACTGGCATCCAGTCATATGTCTAGGTCAATACAATAGAATCGAGAATTTGAAGTAAACCCTTACATTTATGGTCAGTTGATTTCAACGAGATCCCAAGATTATTCAGTGGGAGAAAAATAGCCTTTTCAACAAATGATGCTGGGATAGCCACATGGAAAAGAATGAACTTGGATTTGTTTTTTCTGCCCTGTACAAAAATTATTGCAATATAGATCCAATATCTAAATGTGAGAGCTAACAGCGTATAATTTTTAGGAAACATAGGAACAAATCTTTCTGACCTTGGATTAGGTGATAATTTGTTAATTTGACAATAAAAACACAGGCAGCATATATGGAAAGTTAGAAAACAAATGAACAAATAAAACAAACTCATAAATACAGAAAACAAAGTAATAGTTGCCAGAGTATAAGGGGATTGGGGAGTAGGTGAAATGGATAAAGGAGGTCATCTGTATGGGGATGGATGGTAACTGGACTTGTGGTGGTCATTTTGTAGTGTATGCAGATGTCAAGTTACAAAGCTGTGCACTTGAAATATATATTTTATATATATATGAAACATGTATACACACATACATTTATACATACATATATGTACATATATACATATACATACAAGAAAGTACTCTATGATTCCACTTATGTAAAATATCAAAAGCAGTCAAATTCAGAGAAACAGAAAGAAAGTAGAATGATTGTTAGCAGAGACTGAGGGGAATTGTTTTTTAATGGGTATAGAGTTTAAAGCATTTCCAGAAAAAAAAAAAATTGGATTTCATCAAGATCGAAACTTTCTGTGCTCCAGACAACACCGTCAAGAAAAGATAACCTGCAGAATAGGAGAAAACATTTTCAAAGTATATATCTGATAAGGAGTCAAAACTCCTTATATATCCAGAGTATATAAATATCTCCTACAACTCAACAATAAAAGACAAATGACTCAGTAAGGGCAAAGAATTTGAGTAGGCATTTCTTCCAAGAATATATACAAATGGCCAATATATGCATTTTTGAAAGTGTGCTGAACATCATTAGTCATTAGGGAATTGCAAATCAGAGCCACAAGATGGCAATTCATAATACTAGAAATGGCTGAAATGAAAAAGACAGATAAATGCTGGTAAGGATGTGGAGAAATTGAAACTCACACCTTTAGTAGGGATGTAAACTGGTGTGGTCTGTTTGGAAAAAATTCTGACAGTTCCTCAAACAATTAAATATAGAGTTACCGTACAACCTAGCAATCCCACTCTTGAGTTATATATGTATATGTATATACATATACATATATATGTATATACATGTATATGTATATACAT
>RCUC01170953.1:0-36375 GCA_003697995.1 Taxidea taxus jeffersonii | reverse complement strand
TCTTTTTGTCAAATAAATAAGTAAAATATTTTTAAAAGAAAAAAAAAAGAAAACTATGTATACCAAGAAGATGTTAGAAAAATAAAAGGAATGTCACTGGATCTGAGCAATGATTTTCCTGAACAATTCATCAATTTTTTTGCTGTCAATCAATATTCACTATAATTATGTTAGGGTATTCTTTCAACATCTTTTGACTTTCCCTACTTATTCTTCACATACTTTTCCCTACTTAGATCTAAATGGGGAGTTCTCTAGCTAGCTAGCTGTAGCAGACACCCTTGCCCCTCCTGGCAAAAGCAGTCCTACTAAAAAGTGTAATCCATTTCTGACTTCATTTTCTGAATTGTGAACCCTACAGGTTCTTGTGATCCCTTGCACAAGTGAGGTTTAGGAAACTCCTCCCCTCTGTCTGGAATCCACTTTTCCTGTGTCTTGATCAAGTAGGACACAGTGCCTTACACAGGGGTATTGATATACAAATGCTCTCTTCAGAGCCAAGCCATGGACCTCATCATTAAAAACACATTTTCAATTTGTATATGATTTTCAAACACTTTATTTCCAGGTAAGGGAAATTCCATTGTACAGAAGAAACAAAAGTAATAGAACCCAACAGATGAACGGAGAGATGAGATGACACACGATGCTTAGAAAATGTTTATATATAAATGAAAATATATGCTAGCTCATATTAATTAATTCATGAAATACTTTGTGTCCTGCCACCAAAGAACAGGCATAAACCAAGAAGCTTACAATGACCTGCCATCCAGAGCCTTTCTGCATCTCCATTTCATTAAGGCATCTTGGCTATCAACTAAGGGATTTTCTGTCAGGAAACCATGCATATTCCTCTTTATTCTTCTATAATTGATTCTTTTGTGCAGGTCCTAAAAGATAAGCTTCTTAACACAAACATCTTGACATCTTTATTATTAGCATAAAAGTATAAATTGGTACAAGGTTTTGGAGAGGTAACTAAGAAAAACACTCCTATGCAGATTTCTGAATTAACATCCAAATCATACTTCAATGAATGAAGAATACTGAATTCTTAATATGGGTCTGGAACTTTACTAACTGGTATACAAGGATTATCCGATGAGGTGCTGGCAAACCTGCATTCCAGGAAGGAAATGGAAAACTCTAATTTATAACATTTGCCAATTTCCATGGTATAAATACTGCCCCCATGGTTGATTCTGAACTACCACGATTTTAATACCCAGCTCTCAAAATTCCTGAATAATTAACAATCGCAGCGCATCATTACATTCTATCCTCAAAACAAAACTTTTCATTAGAAATTATGACCCCCCTCTTAAATATGTTTAAGCTGAGAAAGAAATTAGTGACGTAATTCTCCCAAGTTCACACTGTTAGTGAGGTGCCAGGGGTTGTCTTTCTTCGCTTTATGCTTTTGCATATGTATTATAGTTCTAATCAATTTCAGAGAAAAATGCAAATTAGCAACCAAAGAATAAACTAAATCAGAAAGAAGAAAACCCACAGCCAAACTTTCCTCTGGTGTGCTATTTGCCTAGAAAAACCTGCCACGGTAATGGATTCCAATGGGGTGTATAACTTAGCAGTTTAAAAAAAAAAAAAAAGAAAAAACAACTCTACCCTGAAAACAGAACTGACAAAGCTTTCATACATGCTTGACATCTTTTTCTTAAGATTTTTTTCAAGACCGTGTTTAGTAGCTACAAAATAAGAGTTAATCAAGGGCCTAAATTTGCCAGATCCATAATGTGGTGATATTTAGTTGGGAAAAAGTCAAGACCCTCCCTTATAATTATTACTCATCATTTAGTAACAACTATCATTCTACAATATTAAAATATTTCTGTAAAAGAGTAAAAAGAATAACTCTTAAGAAGATGTAGCAAAATAGGCCAGAGAAAAAGAGATTCAGAAACATGGCATGGATGATTTTTCCATATTAATTATAAGCACTATCTTTTCAAGGAACTCATGGTAATAAAGCTGTTTCCAAAGACATCTAATGTAGTGGAAAGAAAAAACAAACGAAACAAAAAACAAAAAACCTGAACATGTACATTACTGGGCACTGAAACCTGAGTTTGAATCTGAGTATTTATATCTGTGATCTGTATATCCATGAGTAAGTTGTTTGATATTTTTCTGAGGAAAAAAAAAAATTCTCGCCTAGATTCAAGTGATACGATGATAACAGCAGCTAATTTTTTTGATCAGTTTGAATGTTCCAAGCCCTGTGCCAAGTGATTCACATGTACCGTTTCATATAATCCTCTCAACTCAGTGAGGGAGTTCCTACCTCATTTTACCAAAGAGAAGCTGCCTTGCTTAGAACATTAACTATTAACTGGGAGAGGAGGGCCTTGGAGCCACAGCTTCTAACCAACAACCTTCATATTCATCATGCTACATTTTGTATGTATGTCATGAAAGGGGATGAGCACTTTGGAAACTGAAATGATGTCATCTCCAAAAGGTTGTGATTTCATGAGATCTGTAACTGCATCATTTTCTTCTGTCTATCCCCAACAGTGGCAACATACCAAATATGTGAATGAATATAGGAATGAATGATTGTGATATTGAAAATGGCTAAGCATCATTAATACTGTATTGTGTCCACTATCATAACCCAGATCTCAAATACGTGCATGCTTTGTTAAATATTTTGGAAAAAACCTTCAAAAGGTTTGGGTTTGAGCAATGATTGGTAAGGTAATTGATCAGATTTGCCACCCAATTTTAAATATACCAATGTATTTGTAAGAGATTTATTAGGAGCTATTTTTCTGCTGAGTGGTCATTGAAAGACCTTTGCTTTGGGGTGCCTGGGTGGCTCAGTGGGTTAAAGCCTCTGCCTTTGGCTCAGGTCATGATCCCAGGGTCCTGGGATCGAGCCCCACAACAGGCTCTCTGCTCAGCAGGGAGCTTGCTTCCTCCTCTCTCTCTGCCTGCCTCTCGGCCTACTTGTGATCTCTGTCAAATAAATAAATAAAATCTTAAAAAAATGAAAGAAAGAAAGACCTTTGCTTTGAATGCTTCAGAAAACATTTCTGTATCATATCACCCTTTTCAAATTGTGAAAATATAAAAATGTGTCTTATCCCTCCCTCTGATGTTACCTAAATATAGATATTTACCATGACAAGGACTCACAATGGGGTATTTAATAAAAATAAAAAGTGTTGATTAGAGATTTCCAAATTAATTTGTATGGACCAAAATAGCATACATTAGTGGAATTTTGCTTAGCTTCATCTCTTTGTTTGATTTTTTTTTTTCAGTTTTTAGAGTTGCCATTGATTATTTTGAGCTAATAAGACCAACATTGCTAGGATAATCTCTGTTTAGAACAGTTAATATTTCGCTACATCCCACATATATGAAACCTTATGCTCCAAATCACAAGGGAATGAGTACAATTCATTATCAAACAAAAACAAAAACAAAAAGATAACAAACAACACATGTCCTACTCTAATGGATGAGAATGGCAAGCTTCTTTTTCATAGGGCAAAAAATACAATCTCCCTCATTATAAACTGTTCTAAGCTTTTAAAATATCTTTTTTTTTTGTTACCTTTTTAGAGTATTTTGTGAAAACTTCCTTTCCTTCTATGTAGTTAATTTCCAATATGATTTCTGGTTTATTCATTATCTTACTCTTCATAGTCTGCTCTTCCATGTACATTCTCTTTTTCTTTCTATTTATTTTATTAGACTTTGGACAGGGAGAATCACTCACTTTTCTTTCTTTCTCTGGCTCCTTACACTGTACATGGCCTACAGAGGAAAACTTAATATACATTTCTGCTACAATGAAGAGTTGTTCAGTCATTCCATTTTATTTTCACTCTACAACTCTTCATTGTACAACCTGATATTAACAAAGAAATCAGTGAGGGTGATGTGGGGTGGGGGGGGCGATGCAGAGGGAGGAATATGTGATCGATTTTTCCACCTTTAAGAATTTTTCTAATTTTTCTAACATTAACCTGAGCATTGTCAGACACAGAACTACCAGTTGGGCCAAACAGAGTCTTTCAAGAGAGTTTCTGAAGAGTAAATGATTTTTTTTTAAGATTTTATTTATTTATTTGACAGATAGAGATCACACGTAGGCAGAGAGAGAGGAAGGGAAGCAGGCTCCCTGCCAAGCAGAGAGCCCGATATGGGGCTCGATCCCAGGACCCTGAGATCATGACCTGAGCCAAAGGCAGAGGCTTTAACCCACTGAGCCACCCAGACACCCTTAATGAGTAAATGATTTAAAGGAATTTTCCCCCCAACAATTAGGCAACATAATTTTTGTTAAAGATTTTATTTCTTTATTTGATGGAGAGAGCAAGAGAGCACAAGCAGGGAGAGCAGCAGAGGGAGAGGGTGAAGAAGGCTCTCCGCTGAGCAGAGAACCCAATATGGGGTTGAATCCCAGGACACTGGGATCATGAGAGCTGAAGACAGACGCTTAATGACTAAGCCACCCAGGTGCACCTAGCCAGCATAATTTAATTCACTGAAGGGGTTAAACTGGGACGATCCATAGAGATTCTTATATTCTGTAGAACTAGCAACTAGCAACACATACCATCTCCCATTCTTCAATATGTAAGTATGTTCAGCCACTACATTAACACAAAATGTTAACAAGAGTTTCTTACACTTCTTAAAGATGGACCTTATAGATGAACTGTAACCCAAAGATTTGTGCCACATCTTTCTTGATACACTAGACCATGAGTACCCTCATCACAAAACTCCTCCACAGTTGGCACACATAGCAGGTTGGCTTTGACTCAACAGATCATGAGATACTATTACAGTCCAATATATCCACAATCTGGGTACTCCTTGACAAAGAATTTCATGTTTAGCCAGTTCTAACCCAAGAATAACATAATTAAAATTTCATTTTTTTTAACTCAAGTTCACTAGATTAAGAATTCTGAACTTTGGTTTCCCGGAGGAATCCTCAAATCCTCAAAGATTTGAAACAGCTTAGAAAAGACAAAGATTGGAAGTAGTTAGGGAGGGAATAATTTGTGACATTGTGGTATCTTTGTGGAGTCATTTGATTCTGTCAGCACAGTAAATAAAAAGAGTAGAATGGAGAACAATTGGGGTATTTTATCAACCCCTTAGAGCTTAGCATACTAAGGGTAAATGTTCTGGGGAGGAATTCAAAGGAAGCTGAAAAGATTGCAAAGAGATTTCAGTCCTTCCTACTCTGCTGGTTAAAATGACCATCCCACTGGCTAAGCTTTGTGGGGACCTCAGAGGAGAGAGATATCTCATCTACTCTAAGGGCCTCTGGATTTGAATATGGCCAAAACCCTAGGCATTAAAACTGCAATCTGATGAGAGAATTGCAAAAGAATGATTCCCATTTTAGCAGCTTTGTAAAAGAGCATAAAATGTTGTTATAAGGAAAACATCCTGCCTGGCTGGCTGGCTGATTCCCTTCCAGACTCTCCTTGTAAGATACTGTTCACCAGACTAGAAAGGATATAAAACTGTGGAACAAGTTTATCAAAGTGAACCAAGAAGCGAACCAACAAAAGACCCAGCAGAATATCATGCTGGAAATCCATTCTCCCAGAAAAAACATACAAGGGCAGACTTTGTTTGAAAAGCTCTGATTAGAACTTCAATGTTAGGGGAACTTAATGGCAATGGCACATGGGACACTGGTACAAGAGAGCAGTGGTATATGAATGACAGGGGTTTGCTTGCTCCAATCAATCAATGCACTGAGGCATCAAAAAATACTTATATCCTTCATATATGGGACACTGATGGGACACACTTTTCAAATTGCTACATCCGAGCAAAGCAACTAGCTATCATGTACTCTATAAAACAGCATTAGTGAGTAAATGCACAAGCATAAAGTTAATGATGTTTTAGAGTGGGGAGAGATCATTTCCATCAAAAATCTTTAGAGAAGGACTCATGACTGAAATAGAATCTGAGCTGGTCTCAACAGGTGGCTAGACACAAAGAATGAGGAAATGCACAAAGTATGGCCCACATGTGGTAATGGAACACGGAAAACTGGAAAAGCAGGAACACACGAAACATATTTACAGCGTGTGTGAGCATAGTAAGCATATATACAATAACATATGCACACAGACATGCATAGACATATACACATATGTTGAGATGTATAGATGTAAATAGAGACACAAATACACAGAGAGACAGGTCTACCTACCGATCTCTGCCTTCTCTTTTTGTGCCCGTTCTGTTTCCCTCCTCTTGGCTGCAGCACCACTTACTAGATTTGTGACCCTGGATTGGTTACTTAACCCCTCCCAGACTTGGTTCTCTTAAATGCAACGTGGGAATAATCATCATCCTTACTCAGTTGTTGTATAAATGAAAATGAATGCTAATAGGCTTAAAACAGAGACTAGACCATTTTAAGCACTCAAAACATGTTTGCTGATATTACTGTTTTTAATACCATCGCTCTTCATTTTTTTATGGTTCTTTCACCAGAATTTGAGCTCTTTGAGGGCAGAGAATGTCTTATTCACTTTTGACTCTCAACATCTAGTATATTTCCAGTAGAAATGGGGCTCATAACTATCTCTTGAATGTTGAACTGATTCCTCATTCTATGTACCTGTACCACATTTACGTATCATAGAGTCTCCAAGTTCACATGCTCACGTTCCCAGACCTCCTCTCCCTAGACAGCTCTAGGTTCTCTTCCTTTCTTGGCACTATGGGCATTGCTTATCTAGGGCTGTACTTAGCCTAATGGCTGTTATAATTCATGTTGTTAGTTTCACCTATGGAATTTCAGAGTAAGTAGAAGTAGTAATCTGCAATTAGTAATCCATGATTCCGGCTTCTGACCTCCCAGTGCCATATATACAGTTAGTGAACTCAAATGTGAACACTAAAAGAACATGTATCTAAAAAAAATACCCAGTTAACATGTTCTGCGAGTTCCACTCCCAGTAACTTATATATCTACATTAAAACAATTTGTTTTCTATAGGTGAAAAGTACCATTATGCCAGCTTACATCCTGGAAAAAAATTATTGACATCCACACACTCTAGAGGGTTAAGGCTAAGTTAAAAGATTATTCCCTTTCCCAGCTACTTAGATTACCAAAAAAGATAGCCATATAAGATTACTTCGCCTTTTCTGACTTTAAAAAGTTGCCTGCTTGCTACCTTTTTTTATCTGAAGCCTGTAGGCAGATTCTAATTTGGCCCTGCAAAAAAATCTGTTTGGCCCTGGGCTGAGGGAAGATGTTAATTTTCATGACTGTTTTAGAACACATCAAAATTCAGTATGCATTTTTTCAGGATTTCAAAGCAATATGCTTAAAACATGCAATTTAGAACTAGAACATATAGAGCATTTAAAAATATTCAGGTTTTACCAAGAATCCATCCGGTCTATTATTGCAATAAGTAGGATACAAAGATATCTTTATCTGGTTGTGAATGAAACTCCATCTACTTAGAAAAAAGTTCGAAATAAAATTTTAGCTCTTTTAATTCTACAGAGGTTTTCTAGCTTTGACAGTAGAAATTTGGTGTAGTTGAAAAGAAAGAGATTATAAAATTGAATATGCATTAAGCATTTCTCAAAAATAATTGTAAAAGAAAACAGTTTCTAGTCTTTAATATTTATCCTTAATATAGTTTAAGGAACATTCTCAGCTTAGTCAACAAATGTAACAAAAAATGAGTAAGAACATGACTCATTCCACCCTGAAGGTCTGTGAAGACCAACACACTGGACATTGCCATGGACTTTATCCACAGGATTTGTCCTCTCTTATATCAAGCAGTGGTGACTCCTTCCTGAGATCGGTGGGTAAGAACTTTTAAAAACAGTCCAAAAGAAATGAATTAGTAAATCTCTACCTCATACATGGCAGAATGACTTCTAATCAGTCTTAACGAACATATTCCTATTGGGTTTGCATTGCCCTGTCCTTCAAGAACGCCAGAAGTCGGAGGTGAATGGAAACATTACAGATGTTAAGTCTTTTTTAGCTGAACCAAATGAATGTTGTGGAAACCCATTCAGTTACTTTCTGTTCCTCCCACCCAAAGTCCACATATGTCTAGTATCAAAATGAGATGAAGAATGAAATATTGAAGGGTGCCTGGGTGACTCAGTGGGCTAAGCGTCTGCCTTCAGCTCAGGTCATGATCCCGGAGGCCAGAGATCCTGTCCCTCATCAGGCTCCCTGCTCAGCAGGGAGTCTGCTTCCCCTCAGCTTCTCAGCCTGCTGGTGCTCTCTGGCACGCATGCGCGCTTTCTCTCTCTCTCTCTCTCTCTCTCCCTCTCTCTGTCAAATAAATAAATAATCTTTTAGAAAAGAAGTAGAAGAAGATCTTGAACAGCCTCATATTCATGTAAAGACTTCACAGGCTTCAGCTGAAAAAATTAAAAAGCAAGAGAGAGATGTTTCATTATAACTCTTAGGACCACTTTCTTAGGTGAAGACGAGCTGCTAAGGGTTTTGGCTCCACTCAAAGATAAGGGACATGAAATTCACCTTCTGAAATAAAGCAACAACTTAGCAGCTTTTCAGAGGCAACTAGTTTTCTATCATGTATTTTTGGCACAAAATTCAGCCACTGTTGAAGCACATTGCCGCTTCCTAGAAATAGATGCTCTATGAGCACAAAGGTTAACATTACTTGAGAGTCTACTGTGTGCCAATCTCTGCTCTAAGAGTTTCACACATATCTCATTTAATGTTACAATGACATATAGAATAAATACACTGAAACCTCCATTTTGAGAAGGAAGCTGAGTCTCGGAAAGGTAAGTAGTCCAACCAGTCACAGGGAGGCACAAGCACAGCTGAGATCTGGACACTGGCAGTCCAACCCCAGGGGCCTCACAAACTACCCTGCTACTTTTGGGGAACATATAAGAAATCTAGATTATGCACTAAGCACTGTACCAGTTAATACTATAACACGTGCAACTATCAATTCAAAATAAAATTTAAAAAAAACAGTAACTAGACAAATGGCAAGAAACCCTGCTTGCACGTTCCTAAGACACAGTTCTATCAGATTCTCTTTTGGTAAATTCCAACAAGGCTCAGCTGAATTGTTTCACTGAACTTTTACTATAACATTTTTACAAACCACAGTTTCTGATCAATGATGCTTTGGCTGTGGAACTGAGCACATGGTAATACTTATGCCGCTATACTTTGAAATCCAGCCCTCTATTTACCAAGCATAAAGGCAAATGCCACTTAAACTACTCTTAGTTCCATCTTTCTGATGTTCAAGCGCAGGAACAATTATCTCCATCAATATTTAATGGCCTAATCCTAAACAGACAGTGCCACAGTGTAGGCAATCGTCCTGGTAACATGCTGTTAATTTTCAAGCATAGAGGCAGAAATGGACTATACAGTTACTGAAAATGCACAGCAGTACATTTCCCTAAGGTAAAATTCTCTGCACATTCACTGGTCTACCTTCATTGATAATAAGGGAATTAGAAACATTTCAGAGTTGTGTTCAGTGGGTTAAACTTATTCACTCTTTAAAATTCATGGAGAGAAGGAAGCTTTCCCAGTTTTCCAGTTTTTTTAATAACAAGGTTTGCAACTCCCCTACTTAAACCTAACATGTCTCATGATCCCACCTACCTGCCATTTAATTTTGTTTGGTTTCGTGGGTTTTTTGTTGTTTTGTTTTGTTTTCTTTTGTTCTTAATTTAACACTTTAAATAGCTTTTATTGTTAACCAAAATCATTGCCCAGGTACTTGACATCCAAACCACTGGACTTTGATGAGAAATCTTTCTATGAAATATGAGATAAGAATGCCAACACAAGTCATAAGTCATAAGAAACACAAGTCATAAGAAATTTCAATGCAAGTAATTTTTACAGTTGCAACATGGGTAGAGAGTTCTCCAGTCGCCTAAATAATTTTATTGAGAAGATCACAGTGTTGACTGGATGATCAGTTCTCTTTCTCTTCCTACTTTTCTAAAAAAATTGAAGCCTGAGGTAGAAGGATGTAGGAGGTAAACTGCCATGTACAACCATTCTTCAGAAAAAAATGATTTAGAGGAAATGTGGGCAGAGAAATCACGCAAAGATTCAAAGAGCAAGAGTAACCATGGAAGAAACAAAGGATCCTTCTCTGTTTATTAATAGGTTAAATACATTCCTGGCAGCTGTACTTGAGAATAAAGTCTGTATTATCTTCCCTGTGACTTCAAGTTTGACCCTAAATCTATCTAACCTCCTCTAAGTCTGATACAATTGGTTTTTAAGCCCAACTTAGTTACGATTCTTTACTGAATAGAAAATTTCAGCAAGTTTCCCTCTCAAGGTAGTATATATTACTTAGAATACTTTCAAGACATTTCCATTATTTTTCCTCCCCTTTTTTGTATTTCTTGAGTATCCAGATTTACAAGTGTTAAATAAATATCAAGTATCTTGCCAGTTTTAAAGGATAAAGTTCAAATACGTTTCTCCTACCTATGAGGTAAATAAATAGCAAATTGGTCAGTGTTGTCCAACTGGAGTGAAAGCAAGAAAGTCCCAGCAGTTCGGAAATCTGGTGGCCTTCATTGAGCACGGTAATAGACACTTTTTACAGATTTGAGAGGAAGGGACTTCGTGTCTTTATATGATTCTCTAGTTCTTGTAACACAAAGTGCAGAATGTCCTTGTGAGACTATTTCTTACTCCTTCGCCAAATACAGTTCTTAAGTACTATGTTTATATAACCATCTGCCATGTTTACATAGCAGAACTCAAAGGCAGAAATCTCTCATTTGTCAGAAGCATGGCCATGTCCATAAGCCTATCTAGTATATAAATTATTTTGGAGTAAATTAGAATCTTTCTCCATTAATGTTCATTCACTTAAAAGCAGGGTCTGGCCTAATGCATAGTGGAGGGGTGGGTGGCTTTGTCTTAGAAAACCCTGTCTCCCTCCTGTTCTCCTCCTCCCAGAATCTAGTGACTGCTGATTGCCTGGTATTTTCATCCCATACCTCACTGAGACAATGTTTCTGTCCACCTTCCTGCCTTTATCCATTCAACAAATATTTATTGAGTACTTACCACTTGTCATCAGGCAGTGGTCCAGGTAAGTACTGGAGTCATAACAATGAACCAAAGAAAGATGTCTGGCCCCGTACAGCTTATATCTAAGAAGAGAAACAGGATAAAAAATAACAAATATAATAAATGCATGAATAATATAGGATGTCATCTGATAATATAGCTGTGGAAAAAAAGAAAAATAAAGCACAGTAAAGAAGATGAGGCTTATTGAGCTGGGGGAGTGGAGGGAGGGGACTGTACTTTCAAACAGAGAGGCCAAAATGGGCCTCATTGAGAAGGCAGCTTCTGAGTAAAGAAGTCAGCCATATAGGAGTATGAAGGAGAGCTTCAAGGAGGAAAAGGCCAGTGCCCAAAGGCCCTAAGGTCAGAATATGCTTGATGGGTCTGGGGAGCCACAGGGAGGCCACTGTGACTGAAAGAGAGTGAACAAGGAGAGGAATAGGGAAGAATCGAGGGAAAAATAAAACAGACTTAGGGAGGAATGGGCATCTTGAATAGGCCACTGGGAAGCATTGGCTCTTAATCTGTATTAAAGCCCATTCCACAGAGTTCTGTGCTCTGTTAAGACTCAGAGTTGACCAGATCGATGATACATTTATTTACTCATTCATTCCATTCTTTATTTATTCATTCTCTCAACAAACACTACGGACAGCACAATACATAATGGGCCTCATGTTAGACAGCAAGGTTCTAACAGAAAGCAAAAGCAGACATAATCCTTGTCCTCAAGGAGTTTATGATCTAACGAAGAAGATGGATAGTACTCTGACAATCACGGGAGAAGCGCTGTGAGGAACAATCCATCAAAGGTGCGGGACAGTGCAGAAGCCCGGAATAGGGAAACGTGACTGAGTTATGATGGTCAAGAACAAGGCCCTGAGAAAGAAAGCAATCAAGCGGCAAAGATAAACAGGCATTCACTAGGCAAGCCAGAGAAAAGTGCTTAGGAGAATGGCACGCAGCAGGCAAGAAGAGGACGGCAGGACACTGATGTGGTTGGAGATGGAGAGCCAGAGGAGCGTCATGGGGGTAAGTCTGGACAGGTCGGGTTGAAGGTAGGGATTGAATGTGCGAGGGCTCAAAGGCCATAACAAGCAATTTGTCTTTATCCTAAGCCCATTGGGAAGCCACTAAAATATTTTAAGTAAGGTGGTGACCTGACTAGATTTAAGTTTTAAAGATCACTAATCCATATTGAATATGTATTAAAAAGTTTATATGTCTATCCTCTAGATAATTCGTTTGCATTTTAAAAGGAGCCTTATAGAGATAATCCTGAATCCAAGCAGATCCTGGTGGGAATTTTAAATCTTGCAGCAAGCTGATGAGAAAAAACAAGTGAGGTAGGGAAATCATTGAGCGGCCCATCCATTAAGTCAGAGAAGGAAGTCAGATTCTATGTATTAAGCCTATAAAATATGGCTTTCATTAAACTATTAAGATGTCAGGGAAGAACAAAATATTGGTTTTGTGTGAATACGAGATCCCTTTCATTTCTTTGATAAGCATTTTGAGCCCTAGCAATGTTAAATGACTTTCCCAAGGTCACAGAGAAATTTCGTAGCAGTTCATCCAGTGTAAATGGCTTCCAAAAAAAAAGCAAAATGGGTAAATTAATTTAAGACTCATACTAGAAGGTGTAGACATATTAATGACTCCTAACTCTTTTGTTTTTACTTCTAAAACATTATGGAATACTTATGTCCATATGGAATACTTTATGTCCATAAAAATCCTTCTGTTCTCTGGGCACAGTTCACAAATCCCAGTCAATCACCTCCTGTGCAATATCTTCCTCACAGGTGTGTGTTGAGACTTCTCAAATTAGTCCTCAGAGGGAAAGCTGCTCGGTGAGTACCCCTTCCTCTCTATCCTCAGCGCTACCCTTTCCCACTACTACCACTGCCACCCATATCTGCCTCAGTCAGCAAATATTAAGAGAACATCAACTATATGCCAGACAGCCTGATAAAATATGAAGATTTAAAAAAAAAATCCCTATTTTCCAAAAATTTGGTAGAGTGAAAGCAATTGGCAAGTAAATCACAAATTGGCAAGTCAAAAAAAAGTCACAGTTTCTCTTTAAAGTTGGACACAGGATGCTGTGGAAGAAGACAAATGTCACACCTAACTCCACTACAGATGAAGAAGGCTTCACAGAAATGACATACACTGCTAGTTTTGAAGGATATGTTAAAATCTACCTCTGGATTAAGCAAAATAAGAAGGGGGTTTTTTTGGTTGTTTTGTTTTGTTTTGTTTTGTTTTGTTTTAGATTATATGGAGTTGACACACCTCAAATTAATTTTGCTCAGCTGTCTTCTGGTATGATGTTATCAGCCTATATTGAGGGACCCAAAATGAAACATTTCAGTGAAACTCCTCATTGTTCATATTAGACCTCATCCTGTGATTAACACATGGTCCCTTAGGCCCATCTGGTACCAACATGAGAAGTAGTTGAACTTCCTCAGAGTTCCCACTGTTTGTTTTTTCTTTTTCCTCCATTAGGGATGTTGTAAATTGCGTGACCGAATAAATTTCCTTTTTCCCATTAGAAAACCTGGGGTAAGACTTGAACCTACATTCTTCAGACTTATTACTTCTTATGAGTTGCATGATTCTATGTATTTTAACACATGTATGGACCATTACAATCAGGATACAAAACAGTTTCATCATCCCCAAAATAATGAAATCCTTCCTCCACCGCAACACCGGCGACCTCCACTGTTCTCCACCACTATGCTTGTCTTTTCTCAGACATCCTATAAATGAACTCATCTATTACATAGCCTCTTATAGCTGGAATCTTTCACTCAGTATAACATCATTTGTGAGACTCATCTAGGTTGAGACATGTATCAGTAGTTTGTTCCCTTCTATTGTTCAGTATTCTCTTACAAGCATAGGTAAACCACAGTTTGCACACTCACCCATTGGGAGGCTTGGGACTTTTTTTTTTCCAGTTTGCAACAGTAACATTCAGAACTGCTATCAACATTCAACTAAAGACACGATACCAGCATAAGGTTTAATTCCTATAGATAAAAATCAAGAGTGATATTACTAATTCATATGGTAGGTAAATGTTTAACTTTATAAGAGACTGCAAAAACTGTTTTCCAGAATGCATGTACCATTTTGCATTCCCACCAGCAATCTCTGGGAGTTCCATTTGCTTCAGTCTTGTCAGCACTTGCTATTGTCAAGATTTTTATTTAAGCCATTCTAACAGATGTATGGTATGATCTCACTGAGGTTCTAATCTGAATTTCTTTAAAAGCTAAGAATAGGGTACATCTTTCCATGTACACATTTCCCTTGGTCCTTTTAATTCTATTTTAAGTCCACTTTTGCCTTTCTTCTTTTTTTGCAACCTCTTTTAAATTTATTATATAATTCTGCTTTTTCTCCATGTTATTGAAGAAACTTGGGGCATTACTGGTGTAAGTAAGGGTATAAATGCCTAAGTTAAGTTAAATATAAAATAAAAATCACAAAAATGTAGTATTCCAACAAATTCCAATCTAATTTCCTTATTATTTTTTCTTTTCATATATGTGTTTTAAGGGCTATGTAAGGTATAAAGCAAGCATTTTTTTTCTCCTTATTTCTAAATGTGATATTTTCTAAGCTCTGGTATAAATTCTAGAAAAAAAAAACAGTAAATCACTGAAAGCAGACAAAATAATGCTTTCAACAAAGAACCCCATGGAATTGTCCTTTTGAAATGTTATTACATTGTCTCTGTGTATATTTGGCTCTGCCAATTGCATTCTGCAATTCCTGTTCTCTGCCAGCTCTGGAGAAGGATAGAGCCAAATAACTG
Organism: Taxidea taxus jeffersonii; assembly: GCA_003697995.1. NCBI lineage: Eukaryota > Metazoa > Chordata > Mammalia > Carnivora > Mustelidae > Taxidea > Taxidea taxus. The sequence goes on along the minus strand of RCUC01170953.1, from coordinate 21,439 downwards.
CGGGTTTTTTGATCTACTTGTCACCAAAAAGTTTGACAAAAGTCTCTTAAGCATTAGAACTATAAAAAACATTTACAACAGCATCAGAAAAAGCATGAAGTTTAACTCAACTGATTCTACATTAAATCCATGGTTTAGACCAAGCTCATTAAAAGCACAAATCTTGTTGCAAACCTGAGATTATTGCAAATGAAGTGATTCATGCTTTGGATAGCTGCCATAAAAGTTTGGTAAAATATGATAGTTTCACTTAACTTTTCATTTGAAATTGTGCATGTAAAATGCACAGCTAAAAGCAATACACTAGAATACTATATCACACTAATAAAAATGCCCCATCATTCTCTTAAGATTAGGGCAAGTACCCTTCCAGTTCTGGGAAACCATTGTATTTGGTATACTTTGAATGAAATGCTTGTCTGCCAGGTCTATGAATCTAAGCTTCTAAAATCAAGAGGACTCAGCAAAAGCTTCAGAGAGACCTGTGTGTGTTTTTCTTTTTAAGATTCTCCAGGGGATTAACACTATCTGGTTCTTGTGGAGTGAGTGACTTCCTGACCCTATTGGTCTCCATCTTACCAAAATGGTTTAAGAAAGTTTACCTTGAGTCCAGTCTGTACTTTAGCAGAATTTCAAAAGTAAGGAGAAGACCTTGCATGTCCTCCATTTGTTTGTTAAGGCTTGGACTTCTTTTTTTATGATTTATTTATTAAAGAGAGAGAGAGAGAGTATGTGAACAGGGAAGGGGCAGAAGGAGAGAGAGAATCCTCCAGCAGACTCCCCAGTGAACATGAAGCTTGATGTGGGGCTCCATCCTAGGACCCCAGGGTCATGACCTGAACCGAAATCAAAGGTTGGATGCTCAACCAATTGAACCATCCAGGAGCTGCTGGACTTCTTTAGGAGAGAAGGAAGAGAGTTAGGGACAGTGAAAGGAAAAAGGAGAGACAAAGAAAGAGACAGGGACACAGAGAATGGAAGGAAGGAAGGAAGGAAGGAAGGAGAGGAGAGGAGGAAGAAAGGAAAAAATGGCTTCTGGACACAATAAAGTCTCAACAAATATTTGTGGAGTGAATAAATGAATGAATATAAATTTCTTAAAAGAAGGTATCACAGTGTAATGAATTTAGTCAATAGATAAATGATAAATACTACATTCTTTCTTGCTAGCTAGCTAGCAGAGAACTAAATAGATGGAGAAAAGATTGCTCCAGAATTCAAGGGAAGGGTACTGGCAAAGGACACTAAAGGTGTCAAGTAGCTTGCATGATTTTTCCTAGAGCCAGCCCAGTTTGACTTTGTCTCCAGGTAGGTTAATTATTTGATGTAGCATAGAGTGTCCATAAGCACAGGTTCCAAAGGCAAATTTCCTAAATTGAAATCCTGTTACCAATTATTGACCATCCTTAAGCCTCACCATTTCTGTGCCTCAGTTCCTTTATCTGTCCAATGAAGACAAGAGTGGTGCTTATATAATAATGTTGGTACAAGGATTAAGAGTTAATATAGGTAAAAAAAACATTTAGTAAGCATGGGGAAGCTTTCATGTATTGGTTCTTATTATTCAGTAAGAATAAATGATGAAAAGTGTATCAACCTATTGTCCAGGCTACATCAAGAAGGAATGAGGATATCATCTTCGTGATTGTAGACCTTCAAAATATTGAATTGGTATATTAATAAAAATTGGTATATTAATTGGTATATTAATAAAAATATTTCCATTGCAATTACTTAATTGGTTTTCCAGGAAAATTAGCCTCTCATCAGTTTAAGCACTTTCTCCTTTGTTAAGCAGTCTCTTGGAGATTAGTCGAATATAAGAGCCTAGAACTGCAGAGCTAAGAAATACAGAAGGGGTGACATTATCCATAAGGTACCAAGAGAAGCAATCCTCACAGCCCCTGTTGGTAACCCGCAGCTCTTGAAGAAAGCCAACTGCCAAACATAGGAGTAAGCAACTTACTGTGTCTTAGGTCTGGAACATAATGGCCAATTATTTATTGCCAGTAATGCCTCACAGCAGACTAAGAAGACAACCATTTTCTCTCAGTAAATTTATATTGCCTGCATTCTGGAAAAAACAAATTGCATCTTGTTTGAATTGGAATTTGGCCATAATACCTAAAGTTAACATTCTTAAGATTGCAAAAATTATTGGTGATGATAAGAAAACAAGACCATATTTTTATATTTTAATTTTAACCCAAAGAGAGAAAACCCCAGCAGAGTTGGCAGGAAAAGCAATTGGAAAGGACTCAACTCTTCCAAATATTCGTCAATATAGAAATGGTTTTGAACACAAGTGATGAGGAAATCCCACAGACTGAGTTGGCATAGATTAAAGAACACAAAAAGTTGAGGGGGTTTAGTCCATGCAGAATGGGAAGAACTGAACTGCCCTTAAGAAAGCCATACTACAGAGTACACCAAGTTCCTAATCCATTACTCACTAACACGTTTTCAGTGTTTATCTGTTTATTTTTAACAAGGCCATCCATGAATCAACCGACAGCTAGTGCCAAGGGCAAAAGACAAAACTGCTCATTGACTGCTACAAGAGCTTTCAAAAATACTAATTGATCAATAGTGATCATTGGTACACTGATTCTTCGTTCCTTTAGGGATTTGCTTAACCACAGACTTTCTCTGGAGCCAATCTCATAATGCAGCCTCCCTTTGGATCTTCAGTAACCTCATTAATGGCTGCCCTGTGCTCCCTGTCTACTTTTAATTTCTTCTAGTAATAGAAAATACTTCATAATGGAAGATTTAATTAACTGAGTTTCCAAAAAGCTATTTACAGTGAACTGGGAACATTAGCTTTAATTTTTATTGTTCAAGAATGAAGATACCCTTTTTACAACAGATTAAATGCAGCAGGAAAACAACATTTTAACCACACTGAAGTGTGGGAACCCACTGGCAAAAGTCAATTGTGCTGCTGAGAAGACAAAGGCTATGACAGTCTAATCTGAGGGGAGAGGCCCTGTTCGAAGCTTCTCATAGTTTCCTTAACTTTCCTTGAGTAACATTTAACAGTCCCCATTCACACCTACAAGAGCTCTAACCTGAATGAGGATCAGTTTTCTACCACCAGAAGCAAAACATTATAGTAAGGTGTACAAGATGGCAGGTCCTCTCCTTCCCTCTCTTCCCACACAATAGAAGCTTACATCTTTTCAAAAAATATATGAGTGGCTTTTCTAGGCCTGTTAAAGATGTACCTTTTATAGCTAGGTCCTATTTTCAAGAAAATTCAACATTGGGTACTGTCAAAGAGAGAGAAAGAAAAATCAATGTGACCTTGGTAAAACAAAGAGGTCTTGAGGTCAATCAGCTAAATATTTGTACAGAAAAGATTTCATAGCATTTATGAATTTCTAACCTTTGAGTCTGTCCTGACATAAGCTTTACACAAAACTTGGTTGGCTATCAGTTACCCAACCAACTGGTAGGTAACTCAGTGAGTCCTCCCAGCCGCACACATAAACACCTAGCTGGGGCATGCATATGGCTTGCTTAAAGTGTGTCTCTAAACCCTCACAGAAAAGAGCTGCTGAATGTTACACACTAGCTTTTTTCAAAGTGAGGCTCTTTCATAGTTTTACCTTTTTCTCTCATTTACCAAATGAAATTAGACCCCATTACAGATTAATACCTCATGAATTGCATCTGTTAAGTCAGAGCCAATTTGAAGGATAGAGGTATATGCACCCAGAAGCACTAAATGCCCTGTGAGAAAGCAGAAAGGTAACTTCAAGGTATACAGCGCCAAGTAGGTTTTCATCTGTAAAAGACCTGGGTTCAATTCTTTGCTTCCAGGCTGAGTAAAATGGACATTCATGGCTCTATCATGACTTGTATCGCAAAAACCAGACTGCTGGCTTGCCAACCAATGTGGAAGCCGAACAAAGAAGGTGTCACATTGCAAATTTCTGTAAAAGTGGAAATCCTGAGTGTCAATCTGCTTCTGACTCCACTGTGCACAGACTAGGAGCTGAAACTTATCTGTAAGAGCTCTAAAACGTACTCTTCAGTAAAAGCAGCATAATTTCATCTATATTATCCAGAAAAAGCCTTGATACAGTTCACAGGAACCAAGCTTCAAAGACAAACACAAGTCCCAATATCTTTTCTTTGGGAAGGTTTAAATATCATAGCTTTTATTGTGTTTGGACCTCTGAAGCAACTGATTTAGGAGTTAACTTTTGTAGGAGTTTACTGCTCCCCCCAAATAATTCATTACCAATGGTTATTCTGCCTTTGCAATTAATCAGGTTTGAAAGTGCTTCATTTGGTGCATTTGTATTGTTTAAATAAATCTGGAAACACTAACCCTGTCACGTTCAGGGGTCGAGTGTGGGAATGAATCTGTAGACACAGAGGGTAAAATACTTCAAGGCGTATCCCCAAGAGATTTCCCGCTGGACAATCAGAATTTATTTTCCAAGAGGAGGGTGTCCCCGTGCAAGTGAGCCCCATGGTGTGTTTTAAGGTCTCCTTAACCTGTCTCAGCAGATTGCATAAATCACAGCCATAAAGTCTTCCCATTCAGCATGTTAGGGCTAGAGAAAGCTGACCAGCTTCTGACCTCTTATTCTGGGCCCCAACTGACCCTAACTTAGAAGTTCAAGCGGTCAATTGCAGGTCACTGAGGGCAGTCTCAGAATCTTTTTAATTCCACTTGGACGGTAAGGTTAAATGTAGACAGCAAGGTATTTTCCCAAGTCTGGGGATGTGCTGCTTACAGAGTCCACACCTAGATGACCAAAGGAGAAAGAAAGAAAAAAAAAAAAAAAAAAGGAGAGGAAGGAAAAACAAACTCTAAGTTGGTGTCCTCCTAACCAGCCCCACTTTGGTCAACACCACGCGGGTCGTTTATCAGTATAATGGATCTACAGACAGCCTTAAACAATTGTCAAACATTCTTTTAAAAGCCATTAGTTTTTCAACTAATATATATCTGTTTTGTGCATTTGTTGAACCCTTCACTTGTCACTGAGAATGGCCTGTTAAGCTAAGCAGAGGCCTGATCAGTTTTCAGTGAGCGCTGAGCCTCAGGGTTCACCTGGGTCAGCCACAAGATTTATGAGGCCCAGTGCCAGTATCTGATTGGGACTGTTAGTGCTAAAGAAAGCTGACACTTCCTCCCCTTCCCTCCTCCTCAAGCTCGACACACAAAGTCCAGTGACTTAACTTGTACATTCCCACTGGCTGCCTAAGAGGCAGCAAAATTGATGACCTGTACATACACCAAAGTGGACATCAATAAAAAAAGATGGATGTGAACGAGTGGAGTGACATGCCTCATTGCTGAGGGGACTGAGGAGGGGAGAGAAAAGGTTAAAAAAACACTAGAAAGTTATTTATATAAGCTTCAAGGACAAGGATTTTTGTCACTACTTACCTAAGGATTTGCTCTTACAATATTCTTTCCTCTAGCTTCTAACCTTCTCCGGTTGGCACCGAAAAAAAAAAAAAAAAAAAAAAAAGAGAGAGAGAGAGAAAGAAAAAAAGAGAGAGAGAGAAAAAGAGAAAGGGGAAAAAAAAAAGAAAGAAGTCTGAAGTCTGGAGACCTCTGGTAATCCCTAGATCTTTTTATTTGTTGGCGTAAATCCAGAAACTTTTATTATTCTTTTTTGGTCACAAAAATGTGACACCATGATATGGATGAAAACTCTTGAAACATGCAAAAAAAAAAAAAAAATGTAGGGTAACATTCTAAAAAGGGGTCGGGATTGACTAAGCATTGCCATTGTGCTTCTTAACAAGAATAGTTAAAAGCTGAGAGGATGGCATTTTCTAGAACCTAGTAGCTGTGAGTGCTCTGAAATAACCTGCTCATGCTAAAGCATCTCCCAAGGAACTTTCCAAACACATTAGGAATTATACTCATGAAGATGGAATCCACAGACTAGTTTACAGATGGGAAATGAATGAAAGTAACTGGATTAAACTTTAGTATACAGGACACATTCTATCTTAAAGGGCTTGTGAGAAAAAATATTTGGGAGCTTAGCTAGCTCTCCAAATTAGATCCAAAAAAAGACAAGTAAAATGAACAAAAGAATAATTTTCAGTATTTCTTCTTGCTCTCTTTTTACATTTTTTATTTATTTATTTTTGCAAGAGAGAGAGCATGAGCAGGGGTGGGGGGCAGAGGGAGAAGCAGACTCCCCACCAAGCAGGGAGCCCAATGCTGGGCTTGATCCCAGGACCCCAGGATCATGACCTGAGCCTAACATAGACTCCTAACACACTGAGCCACCTAGGCGCCCACTTCTCCTTCTCTCTTGATGTGTTTACTTGCCCTCTAGGATGTTTTCTGAATGCTTATATATTATGTAAATGAGGTCTAAATCTAAAATGTGACCAGCGAGGTTGGGAGTGATTATGCACTCAGCCACAGCAGAAGAAATGGCAGAGTCCCAAGAGCACAGTGTTTGCACAGGGCTGTTCCATCCTAACTCCGCCTTGATTTTGATGCTCCATTCAGGAAACGTGGTCTGATAGTCTACTCTCTTACAGCAGAAGAAAACGGCAAAAACTATGAAATTAATTTTTAATAATTCCTGGTGTTCCAGATGACGATACTATCTTTTATATTGAGATAAAGCCTTATTTGATTCCAGATCAAGAGAGTAAAAACTAATGCTGCCACACTATCCCTTTTGTGTGCAGAGACTGAGCTTGACATCTTTGAGAAAGGAGTTTGAAGTTCTTACCATTTCAGCAACATCAAGATGGGTCAATTTCACAGTCTACAATCTAACACCTCTCATTGCTCTGAGATGGCAGTAGAGTATGTTTTACACCGAATCACAACAGAACTTGTGACAAAGTGGAGCGACGAAGTCCTTATCTCTGGTGACTTTGTTTCCTAGATTAGCACAGCCATTCTGTCCAGAATCAAAAACTCTCACATGAGGGGATTCTGTGAGACCCACACTCTCTTCTGCCCAGCTGCTGACCCTATCTAACTTCCTAGGCACTGCCTTATCGGTATACACACAGCAACTTTTGAGCAGGAAGGTTTACTATCAAGGACGGAGTAACATCAGCCAGGTTTGGTTAGTCACTATTCCCATTCTAAAATAACATAGAGTTTGCCATCAAAAAATCTGTCAGAGGAAGCCTTTTCCAACCCTGATACTTTGTCTGATACCAGCTCGGTTTTAAAGTCATACTAAGCCCATCTCTCCAGGTTTCCATGTGAGAGTTCACATCTTCGCCCTTGGGATTTTTACAAACTCCTCACACAGTGGCTTTTCTCCAGGCTCAACAAGCTACCCCTCATTTCTCTAAAGAGAGTCAAATCCTCACAGGGACTTCAGCAAGATCAGGAGGAAGGATTTGCATTGGTGGTCTCAAGCTCAGCTTAGACCTAAAGTAACTGCAAGCAGCAAAATAAGGTGAGTTTATAAAATCCTTGATCTAACAGCATGTTAAGAGGGGTTTTAAGAGTTTGATTGTGAGCTACTTCCTTTTATTACCTTTAATATCAAATGTATTTTTGTTTCTTATGATCACTATTAAAGTCATAAAGTGCTTTGGGTTTTTTTTTTCCCCTTTCTTTAATGACGACATGATAGAGTTGTGAGAATCACCTAGCATAGTGCTTGGCATCAAGTAGCTCTTTAATGCATTTTAACTGACCTTCCCAGCTCCCTCTGGTCTTCTTTGTGGCTGAGCGATCATCCACCTAGAGGATGGACTTTCCAGAGGATCTTAGCCAAAATATACAGATCAACATTTTGACAAGTTAATAAAGAAGTCCTGAGTAAAACCCCCTTACTTTCTCCAGAATATCTAAGAAAGCCTCTGAAATGTCCATCTTAGATCCTGATGGCTCCTCCTCTTATTTAGATGTGCAAGTATCATCGGAGACTTCATCAAAAGATGGTTGAGAAATGGTGGCTACATTCCCTGCCCTAATCACTACATATGAGGTCATTCCAAAAGGTAGACTGGAGATCCAAGAATGACACTTCCAAAGGGCTCAGTGTCATCTATTTGAGAGAGAATTTGAGCTCTTAGAGGGTTAAAAGTAACCCTGATTCTTTGATGGCTAATTCTGGATCCTCTGCTGAGATGCTTCTGATCTTCTATTCAACTGACAACATAGATTTCCCATTAGCATCAGGCAGCAATATTCAAAAATTTCCTTAAGATGCTCAGGAATAGAGTCCACTGTGCCATTTGTTCTGGGACCTCTTGACTGAAAAAGTGTTAATGGGACATATTTCAGATTATCTGAGTAAGGTGGAAGAATTCATAAATTCTTAATTCAGGGCCAATGGTATGTGAGAAGATGCTGAGACCATTGGGGCTGAACTGGGTTCTGCTACCCAGGTGTACCTGCAAGTTTGATCAAGCTCTGAATTCAGTCTGATGTCAGGAGGCTCTAAGGCTTTTCATTGGTCTTCTCTGAGCTGGAAATGGATGTCAAGGGAAAGTAACTTCTTCTAACCTCACAGGATTCTGGAAAGTGACATTCCAGGGTTCCTCCAGCTTGAGGCAAATAATTGGTTCTGCCTCACCTGATCTAGAAAAAAAATAGTTTAAAGTCTCACTGGTCTCTCTTTATGCAACATAAAACTTTCCTGGAATTTAGAATCACAATGTTAATCTTAAAAATCAGGGATATGGGGGCACCTGGGTGGCTCAGTGGGTTAAAGCCGCTGCCTTCGGCTCGGGTCATGATCCCAGGGTCGTGGGATCGAGCCCCATATCGGGCTCTCTGCTCTGCGGACAGCCTGCTTCCTCCTCTCTCTCTCTCTGCCTCTCTGCCTACTTGTGATCTCTGTCTGTCAAATAAATAAATAAAATCTTAAAAAAAAAATCAGGGATTTGGGGGCACCTGGGTGGCTCAGTGGGTTAAAGCCTCTGCCTTCAGCTCAGGTCATGATCCCGGGGTCCTGGGATCGAGCCCCACATTGGGCTCTCTGCTCATTGGGGAGCCTACTTCCTCCTCTCTCTCTCTCTGCCTGCCTCTCTGCCTACTTGTGATCTCTGTCAAAAAAAAAAAAAAATTAAAAAAAAAAATCAGGGATTTTACCAAAGAATGAATGCACCCTGGATATATAACAAATAGATTAAAAGCATTTTTATAGATAAACCCTAAAAGTTTGCCAATTCTGAGATTGTTTTACTATTAGTTCTCTTTCCATGAGGCAGAGAATCATAGTAAATGAGTCAAATTACTGCCCTTTTATCCTTTGTTGATTTTTAATGTTATTTTTCAGTTTTAAAAAATCATCACAATTATGCATGAAAACATCTAAAAAGTTACTAAGAATTAAATTAGGGAACCAACCAATGCTGAGAGTTTAATGAATCACAACTAAGTGAATCTTCTTGAATTCATTAATCAGTACAGATGTCACAACTGAAAAATTGAGTTGTAAAGTCACTATCTCAACCTAAATCTCTGTGTCAGTATATAGTCACATACTTCATACTTTCCTTTACAAAGACAGATCATAAACTATCAATACCAGATATGTACCAGATATGCTATTCAGGTGTCTCCCCATAAGATCAAAGTGTTTGAAACATCTTAATGATTTAGTATATGCTCCATACCATTCAGGTGTCTCAGAATTAAAATTGCAAAAAATCCATTGTCAAACTATGTCAGTAAGAAAATAGAGTTGTGGCAGTCTTTTTTTTTAAAGATTTTATTCATGTATTTGATACTCAGAGAGAGAGATAGTGAGAGAGAGAGACAGCAGAAGCAGGGGGAAGGGCAGGCAGAAGGAGAGGGAGAAGCAGGCTCCCCACTGAGCAAGGAGCCCGATGTGGGGCTCAATCCCAGGACTCTGGGATCATGACCTGAACAGAAAATAGATGCTTAAATGACTAAACCCCCCAGGCACCTCAGTTTTGTTAGTCTTTAGCCATTGATAAATATAGCATGGTCAGGACAGATCAGGAGAGAACACTTTTGAAGCTTTTGCTGTATTACATGTTCGTTTACTGCCTAATCAGGCAAATTGATGCTAGCTGTCTGCTCAATTGCTAGTGATTAGACATCGCTGGCACATAAGAACACCTTGCCGGGACCATGGGGCTAGTCCTTAATAGCAATGAATCGTTTGCTGTGCTCATACCACAAGGCAGTCTTTGCCACAATGATCAAAACACATCTGAATAAAATAAGCATTTGGGGGGTGCCTGGGTGGCTCAGTGGGTTAAGCCTCTGCCTTCGGCTCAGGTCATGATCTCAGGGTCCTTGGATCAAGCCCCACGTCAGGCTCTCTGCTCATCGGGGAGCCTGCTTCCCCCCATCTCTGCCTGCTTCTCTGCCTACTTGTGATCTCTCTGTCAAATAAGTAAATAAAATCTTAAAAAAAAAATTTTAATAAAAAATAATAAAAATTTAAAAAATAAAAAAACAAGGAAAATACTACTGCTTATTATTTATAAACGTCATCATCATTATTTTTACTTTTGTAGGAAGAAAAAGGAGAAGGAGGAAGTGAAGCAGGAAGAAAGAAGAGGAATGCATCTCTTTTTTGCTCAGAATTATTAAAGGCTTTTCATCAATAGCCAGTAAAATGTGCATCTTACTTCTTCCTGAGACTCTTTAAGTAGTTCATGGAAACCACCTGATAATAATTTTGGGCAAATAATATAACCAAAGTGAAAAGATGGCACTCACATGACTAATTTAATTCAATGGGCGCCTACGTTGGTCCAGTAAAGAGATTCATATATAATTACTAGAGCAATAGAGTGCCCCACTCTGTTCACATAATCTGTTCAACTATCTTCATAATCAACACGGCCCATCCCACCTAAATTTAATGTGCAGCCACTCATAACCATTAAGACCTCTGGCGGTTACAACAGCCTTCTTAGCCATGCCAGCATCCAGTTTATACTTTTCCCCCCAGACATAGCCAACATTCAAAAGCACTGAAATTATTCTTTTTTAAAAAACTACTTTGGACTACTTGTTCTATTCTACTGTAATAAAACAAAAATCTATATTGCAGACTCTGGTAGTACTTTGCATTGTCTGTTCCCAGGATGACTTGTCACAATTCTGTTGTGACTCCCAATTTCATTTAACGGACAACACTTACACCCCAATAAACAGCAAGTCTGTATATTAGATGGGAAAAGAATATGCAGGGGTGGAGGGAACACGGTTTCTAAAAAACACAGAAAAAAGTGAAAAGCCTGCAGTGCAAACTGGAGAAAAGGATTTTGCCCCCTATTCCAAAGGGTTGCTTCTGTCACCAAGTTCTCATTTCCATGAATTTTTTTCTATTAAGATCTGCTGGGGAAATAAAAGCAAAGGGTAGAGCAGAATTTGCTGGAGATGACAGATAGCTCTTCTTTAATGACTTATAAAAGAAAAGTGACATCTCAAGTTTTATTTTGTGGAACACAGAAGGAATATGCTAAGCAATGCTATAGATTTTATCTAGCATACCCATTTTGCTCATTTGTGGAAATATTATCATTTTACTATTACAATTATTGACACATTTCTAAGGAGTATATCTATTAAGTTATTTTATCCTTTCTAAAGTATTATTAAGGATGAATGTCCTTAGAGCGAAGCCTCTGGTCAATAAAAAGGGAAATTCACAACTAAATAAACTAATTGCAGTATATATAAGGGAGTTTTCTTCAGCTAAAGGAATTTTCCATTAAGAATACGGAAACTTAAGTTTGCTACTTTATGGGAGGTATTCTATAAAATATTTCTTATGAAAATTAAACAAAGTATACCTACCTCAGTGAAGTTACAAGTTAAAAAACAAACAAAAAAAAAAACAAGCACCTGTTAATATACCTTCATCCATTCTCCACATAAAATTACTTTTTTTTGATGATACGCATTCACTGAAACAAACAAAAAAACACACACCAGCAAGGCTAGTATTAACCATAGTAAAATTCTGGTGTACAATCTTCCAGATAGAATATAGGTAAGAAGCTTCTGGATCAGATTTTCTAGTTAGAAGAACAGGCCCAATTACATTTTCTTATTTATCCTATTTACCCTCTAAACTTTTTTTTTACAATACTTGAAAAGATTAGTGTTTTATTTTAAATTGATTCAACTCTATACAGTGTGTTTTGTGGGAGACAAAAACCAGGAGACTCTCTTTTCCTATGTCTTTAAACTAGTATATAACTTCTGTTTAAGGGCCTAGTGACAACTGTAATGGATAATTTACAACCTCCAGGGCTTCTGGATTAAATAACAGAGGTTCTGTAAACCAACAGGCTTCAGACTTCGGTGAAAGCACCAGTAATTTGTTTATTGCCCTTTCTCAGTTCCTCAATTAGAATTGATCTCTCCTAAACAGTCTAGCATTGCTAATTGTTGGGCAAGGGGGAAAATAACGTAATCTTTATAGGCATCTTCTAGCCTAGTATTTGTCCTTATTATTCCATGCCATAATCTCACCTAAGCACAGATAGACAGACGGAATCCACATACCTAGCTGAGACAAGTACTTTTGAATTTAACTTATAAACAACCAAAGTTGAAGGAGTTGTGTTTGGAAGAGAGGAAAGGGTGACTGATTGGATCTGATACTGAGCCAATGACAGACAGACAAGAGCACTTGATTAGCGTTCCTGTCCTGCCAGATCATGGATCTGAATTCTACTGATAGGAGTTTAATCAGGATTTAATCTCCTTATCATGTCTAGGTGTTGACCAACTCTAAGTACTTAACAAAATACAGAACCCCTACAGGCATTTCCCCTTCAAAGCCTAAAGGACAGTTAGGTGTCTCCTATCTTATTTTTTTTCCATTAATAGTGTTGAAAAGAAATACCTGTCATCATCCACTAAGCATGTCCTAATTTAACCTGTTTAACTCCTGAATTGTTTGTTTAAAAAGGTTTGATTTATTTATACTAAACCTTCATGTTCTTGACCCACCAGGTTAGAAATTGGAAATATGCTTTACACAAGCATGTGTGTATGTGTGTAAAGCATGTCCTAATTTACACTGTTTAACTTTTGAATTGTTTTAGAAAGCCATGTATTTATTCAAGTCTTTATTTTCTTGACCCAATGTTTTCAAAATTAAATATATATGCACACACACATACATGTTTGTTTGTATAGCATGTACTTTAAATTCCAGCTTCTCGTTCTAAGACTGTATCTCCCTTGAATGTCCAACTGAACAAGCAGTACATTAAAAGACAAAGCAAAATTGTCCTTCAAATCCTTCCAACATTATACATCACATGTAAAGTTCAATGACAACTTTTGTCTGTCGCTCCCTGACTTAGTGAACCCTCATTCCACTTTGCCATATTAAAGTTCTTCCTTTAATCTTTACAGCAGCCTAGTAAGAGAGAGTAGGAATGTTTACTGTTTGCTTGCTCTAAAGTAAAACTGCTTATTTCACTTGAAGGTATCCTCCTGAAGACTGTCTAGCCATAATTTCTTTTTGATTGCCCAAATGTAAATACTTGTATGCGAATTGTCTTTATGTCTCCACTACTTTCTTAAAAATTAAAGTAAAATTAATGAAATTGACAATAAAAATAAATAAAACTACACAAACCAGATATTACAGATCTAGAAATGAGAATTAATCTATCTGGGGTTTTAATATCTGATTAATATTTTAATTATTTTAAGCATTTGATAGTCGACTTAATTTTTATGGCAGCATATAATCAAAATAATGCATAATACCTCTATTTTGTCTAATGTACTTCAGCTGGAAGATGGAAGTCTATGGGACAAAGATGTTTTACTATTTGAAAATATCAGTAAACTCAAACATTCAACTCAATGTAAATTAATCTTTTATACAAGAAATTATTTACAATCAAATAGATTTCAAATAGTATTTTATGATTCCTCAGTTATTTTGTTATTTACATTTTGTTCAACTCGAAAATCTATACTTTGGGAGATTTATTTTTATTTTATCTTCTCTGAAATAAGTTTATTCATTTCTAGTTTTCAGTAGCACCATGAAACTAAGTCAAATGTTAAATATCCAACTACCCCTGGTGTAGTCAAATGTGATTGGTTGATTTTAGAGGATATCCCCATTTGAAATAGAGGATTGAGACCAACTATACTGACAGAAGATAAAGAAGACAAAAGCATTTTCAATGTTGCTTCAATTTTCAAGGAAGGCTTTTCTGCAATTTTATTTTTTTATGAAAATTTCTATAAATATCCTTAAATATTACATTATCTCACTAAACTCAGAAAGAAGATCTATGATAAATACCCCTTCACTGTCATATACATAATATTGTAAAAGATAAGTTAGACTGTAAATAAAACTAACCCTTTTTAAAAAATACATATTAAAGATATTTTAGAAGTACTCTTCAATAATGCATTTTCAACAAATATATAACAGAAAACTTGATTTATGCAAATAATGTCCTAATCTCGGAATTGCTTTTAGATAGGATTCACTAAATTTCAGTTTAGAAAGAATGTGTGTCTCAAAAAAATGGGTAATATTGAGCTAAATAACAGCATTGGCTAACCAGCACTGAGGCATAAGCAGGGAAAAATAAAATAAAAGTCTATTATTTTTTGACTATGAATGCTTTCTAAAGTAACTCAGATGCTTCCATTTTATTTGAATATTGCTTTTTGTTTCCTCTATTAAGTAGTGCTTAAAAACCACAACTTCAGTCAATCAGTAAACAGGATCATTACTTCTAAGTGTTTCAGATTCTAAATCAAGGGTTTCATTTAATTTTCCTAGCAGAATAATGCATATAGATGAGGATGTCAAATTGCAAATAACCTGTATTAGAATAGCGTTTACAGTGCTTATGGTAAGTAATCAACATTATTGACTTAGCTCAGGGATTTAAAATGCTGAAAAACACTAACAGAATAAATTGATTGGAAGAACAGAGAAGTACATCACTGTGTTAAAGATTTGAAATGAAAGTGAAACGCATTATATGATTTTGTAGTTTAAAAGTACATGTGCATATATAGATATGCACGTAGATGGATAATGTGGGCATTATTGATTTAAACTCTCTATTGGGATTAAAGGGAGAATGCCGAGTTTCGTTTCAATGGTAATGTTGGCATTCATTATCAATATGATAAAATACAAATTGGTGGCTCTGCAATACAGATTTAATGCCCCTGCTGAACTTTTTTCCATTAGCAGCTAATGGCTATTCCTGTTTACCTTCTATGACTCCAAATGCTCATTCCATCTTCTTTTCTGTGATCATAATGGTTATACAGGAAATGATTTTGCTAAAAATGAAAATATCCTATTTTATTTTAAAAATGATAGAACTTGCATCTGTAAACATGACTTTAATCTATGCCTTCCATGATGTGTCAGCGTTCTCAAAAAGAATCTTGTTCTGAGTTTATAAAATAGAAATGAAACATCTCATAACTTGAAATAGTAAGAAAAAGACTTGTTGCAATTATTAAAGTGAATCAGTTCACTCTCAGAATAGCTTATATTTTTAACATATATACACAAAGTGAGCATTTCTTTTCCATTATTAAAAATCTATTTATCATGATAAACAAATCTACTCATTAAATTGCTTTTCTCTATTCTATATAGCAATAGTTTATTTTCAGGATGGCTTTCAACTACTAAGTTGGATTTATTTTAAAGAAAGAAAAGTACAAAAACTCTTATTAATTTATTTTAATTAAGTCCATTGCAATAATCCCTGGGGAGAAAACAATTAAACATTGAATAAGGAACAATAAAAATCAAGTTCATTTCCTCTGTGCAGCTGAATTCCCTTAGTCATCTCTTTTTCTCAAAATAAAGCCTTTAAGTTTTGTAGATTTTTCAGTGAAATATCATAGTTTAAATGAGGTTATAATACTAATACTTAATATTATTGCACGTCTACTGTATACCAAACACCATTCTAAGTACTTAATATACTCAGATAATTATCTCAAACTTATGATATTAAAGAAATGACCCAATTTAAAAATGGACAAAAGATCTAAACAGACATTTATCCAAGGACATACAAATGGCCAATAAACACATAAAAGATGCTCAAGATTATTAACTATCAGGGAAATGCAAATGAAAACCATAATGAGATACCACTTCACACCACTATGGTGGCTATAATCAAAAAGACAGGTAATAGCAAGTGTCGGTGAGGCTGTAGAGGAATCAAAACCCATATACACTGCTGGCAGAGATGGAAAATGGTGCAGTATCTGGCACTTCCTTGAAAGATTAAACATAGGGTTACCATGTTTTATGATCCAGCAATTCCACTCCCTAGGTATGTAGTCAAGAGAAATGAGAACACAAGTTTATACAAAAACTTGGAGAGAAATTTATAAATAGCCAGAAGGTAGAAATAACCCAAATATCTATTAACTGATGACGGGGTAAATAAAATACAATATATCCATCCAAGAAATATTACTTGACAATTAGAAGTAATTAACTGCTGATAAATGCTATAACATAGATGAACCTTGTCACTACTATGCTAAATGAAAGAAACTAGACACAAAAGATATATTTTGCACGATTTCACTCAGATGGAATATCCAGAATCAACAAATTAAAACAGTAGGGAAGTAGCTGCCTACGACTGATGAGGTTTGGGGAACAGATACTGACTACTATTGGGCGTGAGATTTCTTTTGAGGGCAGTGAAAATGTTCTAAAATTGGTTGTGGCAAATATTGCAAAACTCTGTGAATATATTTAAAAGCCATTGACTTGTACACCTCAAATGGGCAAGTTGTATGCAATGTGAATTATATCTCAATAAAGCTGTTTTATATATTTTAATATATTTATATATGCATAACTTTTTTTTCTCTCAAAGACAACAAGGACCATATAGAGAGGTTAAACAACTGGCCCAACATGACAGCAAGGGGTATCCTGAAATGAACCTGTGGCATTTGGTTCCAAAGTCCACACACACCCCACTAAGCTTACTGACTGTGCAGATAGTAGTTCTGCTTCTCATGTGATGATTGATTTTATTTTAATAAAATATTTTGTTTAAAAAAAAATCACTCCCCAATATAGCTCCAAATGAAAGTTTTCTCAGTTAACACTGAAGGGCTGTTCTTTCTATAACAAGAAAATATGACCTACGATAAATAACTATATTAACCAAGACATTTCAACGTATTAATACAGTTTATTCTGAATGTCCATGTTCTTAAGAAATCAGAACAATCTGCAAGGAATGGCACATATTCAGTAGCTAGCCTCAACAAACCCATTCTCCACAGATACTGAGAGTTTACATTTGTATTACTGTAACCTCTATGATTTTTAGTTATCTAATCGCATTTCTTAACCCAGGAAAAAATGCCAAATGTCAAAACGTACTTGTTATGTTATTGTAGGCAATTTCTCTTTTCACTTAAGGATTTTGTTGAATGGCTTTTGGAAACACAGAATGGATTCATAGTACTTTCCAGCTAAGGAAACTGAAAGACCTTCTAGCAAAATTGTGCAACTGGAGAAAACGTCACTCAAAGAAGTGAAATCATTGGTAAAGTCACTAGATTCCATAGCAGCTAAAACTAAAGGCATCATAATCAACATCTTCAAAATAATAACAACAGAAATAGTCAGCAAGTATTGAAAATATCTCATAGGTCAGGCAGTGCAACTACACATGTCGTACTTATCTCATTTCACCTTCAGAGCAAGTGTAGGTACCATTACTATTTCTATTACACAAATAAGAAAACTGAGGTCTAGAGAAGTTAAGCCACCTACCCGAATCATGGAACTAGCTGCAAGTGGTGAACCCACAACTGAAATCCCAGGCTTTCTGATCTGTTCTTAAACCCCACACTATACCTTAATCACGATCAATTCGGCAATCTCTTTTTTATTAAAAATAAATATTAGGAAAGCTAACACATTATCAGAAACACCCACTAAAATATGAATCATATAATAAAAGTGAATCATAAAATAATTATTTGTTCATATTATATTTATTATATTCATTTATTATTACATTTATTACATTTATATTTTATGAGATAAAATACAAGTGAAGCATAAAATGAAATTTATCATCATAAAAAGATTTAATTAGCCAGAATTTGGACTCAAAGAGATATTGTGACAGATTATAACCTTCATCCCTAAACAATATATAATGGCAATAAACTGTTTTCTCATCCTGCTGCATAAATCAGGCAGATTTATACCAGAGGAATACACTTGCGGTAAATAATACACAGTTAATTTAATACCTTTTTGGAAGTTATTGGTGTGCCTTTTAACAAAGACTGTGCCTCCAAAAATGATGAAATCAAATTACTTTGAAGACCCAAAGATAAATTACTCATGACACACAACATGGAAACTGCTGCAAGAGGAGACAAAGGAGCACTGATGTCTTTCCAGCTGTACCCAGCTCACCTAGTCACTCAACACTCCTCTCCGCCTGGAATGACCTCTCTCTTCTCCTGCCCACATTCCTACCAATGTCCGTCCTCTCCCCTTGTGATTCTCCTCCTCTAGCCCTGAGCCCCTAGAGACAATTATGAACTAGAGTTGCCCTGTCTGCATTTCAAAGATAATTCCTTAGACTGAACATTACTCCTGCCATAACTTACATACTAATCATATGTAACTAATCATGTATTTTATTGACTTGAGGTTGTCTTTACATGTTTGTTTTTTTCCTCTGCCTCAATGATCATATGCTTTCTATGAAGAAAGATGCCAAACTTCTATTGATTTGTCATCTAAATTTCACGAAAGCTACATGCATGCTAAAATGTTTACAGACTTTAATGTACAGGACAGTGAACAAAGGCAAAAAAAAAAAAAAACTTTTTCCATTTTTTAATTTCACATCTATTCCCAGGATACTTCCTAGAGTGTGCCCCTGGGGCTCTGCCAATTCCTGATCTGTCATCAGGCTGTAGACTTCTCCCTTTAAGAACTGATCACAGTCATTTCAGACAGAAAATCCTGCTAAAGATAACAGGACCATATAATAATAATAATAATAATAACATTAATATATAATAACAATATAATGGCATTTGTATCATTATTTTTCCCTTTGGAAAATGCAATCTATTTTTTGGATTGGATTATATTGGATTGATAAGATTTGTAAGTTTATTAACCACAATCCAAAAATCTTGGTTTGGGGTCCAACAGCACTCCCCTTAAAGAAATAAGATACTAGGACTGTAATACCCTTTATTTTTTATGAGACATTTTAATGTTTTAGATGGAAATAATGGTGTTCCAAATTGGCAATTCTGAAACAGAAAAGTGACTTAAAGAGCTATGGACTCTCAACCATATACGGATAAATAGACAACAGTCTATTTATATCAAATCCCCCTGATCCATATATCTATAGGGAAAAAATGTCGTTTGCCCATTTGATCTTCTTTCACTTAAACCCAAGAAGTATTAGGATTTCCATTCATTTCTGCTGAGATTGAAGAACTTCATTCTTCAGCTGCAGGCTAGACCGGGGAGCTGCTCCATGAGGAAGCAACACAGAGCCTTGTTCTCCTCACGTGTGTTATTGCCGCTGCTGCTGCAGGTGCTCAGAAGGGCTACACCTGTGTTTCTCACATTGCGCTTACAGGCATTTATTGGGGATCATTACCCCCAGCAGCTAGAAGATCCCTGTCTACATATCCTGCAAGATCCCCCAGTAGACACAAGTTTGTATGACCGCTGGGGTGAGCATCCTATTCATGATGAGGGCTCCATCTATGGTGTGGTAGGTGGGGCTCTTCCTGTAAGTCCTGTCTAGACCATGTCATGCAGCTAGAATCACACTCACTGGGTTTTCTATTCTCCTACCTGTTAGTCATCTTTACATGTTTTGCTCAATAATTATAATTAAATAATTCTTAAACTGAATAATTTAAACTAAATAATTCTTTAATAATTTAAACTAAACTGAATAACTTAAACTAAATAATTCTTAAACTGAAAGGTTTATGTGCAATATAAAATTTGATTATTCTAGATTAGGGCTAATTGTCAAGAAGGAAGGAAGGAAGGGGAGGGAAAGGGGAGAGAGAAAGAGAAAGAGAAGAAAGAAAAGAAAAAGAAAGGACAGGAAAGGAGAGGAAGGAAGGAAGGGAGAAGGAGAGAGGGAGAGAGGAAAAGAGAGGGAGAGAGGGAGAGAGAAGAAAGGAAAGAAAGAAAGGAAAGGAAAAGAAGGAAAGGAAGGAAGGAAGGAAGAGAAAGAAAGAGAAATAGAGCAAGGGAGGAAGGGAGAAGGAGGTGGTCCTTAAGAAATTCAAAAGCTCTTGCGATTTCAATTAGATTTAGACCAGGAAGAATTTTGTGCACCTTCGTAAGTTTAGAGAAAAAGAAAAGAGTTATATTAAGTAGATTTTCCCCTCCAGGAATGTTTGATATTATTTTACTGAAATAAGAAAGTATAAAATGTAAACTGCATTATAGTTTCATCATTTGACTCTAAATATCAGTCTGCATTTGAAATGCATTTTATCAGTACTACAGGTTTCCAATTTTTTATCCACAATTCTAAAACCCAAACAGATCTGAAAACCAAATATTTTCATAAGTTAATTCCAAAATTCCTGTGGTGCCAAAATGTGACTCAAATTACATGAACTAATTTAACCATTTAGTGTGAGTGCTCCTACGTTTTATTTTAGAATATTTGTAAGCTTGATTTCCGGATATTGCCTCAGACCCCACCAGCAATGCACATAATACATGGTATACACACTCTCTAAAGGCTAAAAACTCTAAATTATAATAACACATCTGCCCTCAAATTTTCCATATAAGGGATCATGGATTGACAACTGTGTAACTAAATGTTAGTAGTAACTTAGATATACATGTGTGTGTGACTTATATATATATGTGTGTATATATATATATATATATGCATTCATGAACATACACAGATGAAATAACAAGAATCAGAAGAAAAATGAAGACTATATTAAGCTTCAATCTGTATTGATTCTTGTATTATAGAGAAGAAAACTGAAAACATAATAAATGAACAAAAGCAGGATATTAGCTAAATATATTCAGGCATGTCTATAAAAGAGATCCAGGAAAACTTAAGAACGACACTACTGTGGCATATTTGGGGACATGGAAATGTTCACTGAACATTATTAAGAGAAAAGCAGGTCACCAACAGTTTGACTAAAATCCAAACTTTATAAAACTCTACATTCACACATAGAAATTAACGTGAGCAAATGCATAAAAAGAGACCAGAAATGGTTATTCTTGGATGATGATTTTTTTCATAGTTTTTATTTTCTACCCTTTGGTTTTTCTTTAGTTTCCTTTTCTACCATATTGCCCCTGTGTTTTTTGAAGGTTCTGGTTTGTTTCTAAGAAACACCAAGTGAACATGAAACAAAAGAAACTAGATAAATGCTTTAAACACACACACACACACACACACACACACACACACACACACACACACA
>RCUC01170952.1:0-11646 GCA_003697995.1 Taxidea taxus jeffersonii | reverse complement strand
CACACACACACACACACACACACACACACACACACACACACACACACCCGATGATAACTACACCTCAGATGCTGAAAAATTGCTTGCCCTTCTCTGGCTGTATATATGAAGAGCTGGTGTGGTGTTTTTCTGCTCTGGTGGGTAAGAGTTCATTTTATGAAAAGAGAATTATGCCGAAAAACAGAGAAACTTTAGCAGTTCTGGGCTGTGCTTTGTATACAAAGATGATGTTATTGACTCCCTGACACTGAGGAAACATCAGTATTTCTTCATGGCTGCAATTACCTAATTTGGGAAATGAACCAGACACCATAGCTTCATCGAGATGATAGCTGTGGACATAAAGTGCTGTGGCTGCCATTTTTTTTCAGCTTTTTTTTTTTTTTCCTGCAGCAAAGCAATAATGTATAGTTCTAAACTCCCATGCTCTTCAAATTGTCTATGTCCTTTAAATAAACAGCATTTCCAGTTAGAAATGTAAATCTCACTCTCAGGGTACTATGTGTGGCATCACCTTTGTGGTCAGAATACAGTATTCTGATAAGCATATAAAATACTATTGAAAGTGCTATGGAACAGGATACATTTCTCACAGTGGGAAGAACCCATCAAACTAGAATTTTTTTGAGTGAATTTATATCCTCAAACTTCGAAGGCCAATCTAAATATTGATCTAAACTGCCCATACTGATCTCCAGGTCTCCAGGCCATATAACTCCATATGCAGAGTAATTCCTTCTACTATAGGGGCTTTTAGTCAAGGCTTGAAAGTATTTTGTTAATGTATAGGTAAATATCTATTAAATCTCTTTATTATATATAATCTCTCCATTTTTTTAAGCCCAAAGCACAGGTCTTGCCCTATCCTTCAAGAACTTCTATATGACTTGGGAAGAACACATACTTATTTCAGGAAAGTTAAATCATAATACAAGAATTCAAAGTAATAGGCATCAAGAGTGGTCTCAAGGCTGCACATGGCGAAATGCCCAATGTATGCAAGTACTTTTAGGTCAGAGCACTGTTGATTCCTGAGGTTTGGAACACATAATGCAAGAGCTTGAAGGAGGCAAAGCTGTGAAAGAGGCAGGGCTTCAAACATGCCTTGAAGAAGTTGCAAGGAATGAGCAGAGAGGAGGATGCACATACTAGATGGGGAAAATAGTATAAGTCAAGATTCAGAGACTTATTAACAGGGATAATATCATACCTAGGGTTCCTTGGAGGGCCACTATCAACCTGGCACTGTTATCTCATCTAATCTTCACGGAAACTCTAGGAGATTCTTACCACCATGACCCCATTCATGACCACACTATCTAAAATGGCCTCTACCACTCCCATCCTCTGTCTCCCGCTCTCATATTAGCCTGATTCATTCTCTTCATGACCCTGTCATTATGGAAACATATCTCACTCATTAACTTGTTTATTTCTTTAATGCAAGCTCCAGGAAGGCTGAGACTTGTTCAAGCACAATATCCCTAATGCCTGAAAGAATTCCTGGCTCGGAGTCACAAACAGTATGTATTTACAGATCATCTCCTTTTACAATCATCTCCTTCTCAAATGAGGACTCTAAGGCATGGAGAGGTGGAATAACCAGCCCAATGTCACATAGTCAGGATTGGAATTCAGGTCTCTCTTCACTCTAGAACTATAAGCTACATAATCCACCTCCCCACACACACTGAATCCTTAGAAAACAACAAGCAGGCTCCTTTTGGAGAACATATAAATTTTCTTGGGTTTCTTGTTTTATTTATTTACTGTTCACTGCATTCTATTGATAAGAATGGTTACAAGAATGATTACAATGGAAGTTGAATGTCAGACTATAAATCTCGGGAAATCAGGCACTGATTTCCAGGTTAAGATTTCTAAATTGTATTATGATAAAATATTACAGAATGTAAACAAATTTGGGAAAATCAGTGTATATCGTGTCCAGAGGTTGGAAGAAGACTAAGCCTAAAACCAGAACCTGAAGAGACTGCCATGGCCAGTAGTGAGTGTATTCTTCTAGTTAGACTAGGTTTTAGCAGTATATGGGCAGAAGTGAAAAAATACAAGCAGAATTACAGAGAAATTCTAATTTTTGTCATGCAAGTCTCTCTGTCTGCAAAGTTTCCCACCCACTTCTTCTCAATGGGAATCTTAGGCTTCAAAACTTGTATAAATCTAGACTCTTCCGGGATTCCTTCTTATGGAAGTCCTCCAATAATTCTAAGCCCAAGGCCTTTGACGCACTTTGCCCATATTCATATAGTGTCACACCGTAGTGTGATATGGTTAACGACACAGGGAAGGAAACTGAAATGTAGGTCTGAGAACTCCTTGAAAGCAGGAAGTAGATTTTATTCATCTGTTGATCTCCAGCATCTGCCCCCGTCTCAGCTAGCTGTGACACCAGCCTAGCATTCATAGCACCAGCTAAGCAGATATCCTGAGTTTCTCAGGCCCCGGTGGGAAGGAGAGGTGGCCATTCTGACAGAAATAAGCTCTCCAGGACTGAGCTGGAACACTAGCCTGGGAGTTACTGACACACACACATGCCTGAAAGAGAGGAAGAACGACAAGTCCAATTTTAGACACTAAATAACTGAAGGGCTAGCCGGGAAATCCAGTTGAAAATGCTCCTCTAGAAGTAAGAGGTAGGAGACTGAAGTTGTGACAGCCAAGGTTGAGCATGTGGGATTTAAGTATCATTCACACAAAGATAAAAGTTGAAGATGTAACCCCGAAATCCAAAGCAGTTGTTAACAAGAGACCAACGAGCTAAGAGCTAAACTGGGGGCTAACCCCTCATGGAAGAAGCAAAGGGAGACAGAACTACCCTGTGGAGGAACACAGAAGGAATGAGTGCAGTAGAACTTCCTTGTCTAATTAAATGCAAATTCGTTTTACAAAGTTTCTGTTTGCAAGGAATACTGTGTTTACTTCTTTTTATATTCAAACTTCAGCTTCTTTGAAAGTAAATATTGGTAGATCAAGTTTCCCTTGCCCTCTCTGTCATGTTATTATCAAACTGTGACTATTTTGAGCATCTAAATGTGTGTTGGTGACTCTCAGGATATGGTGTACAGATTTCCATCTGATCAGATATCACATCCATATCGCAAATCAGAATACACTGATTAAAAAGACATTGTACAAGCTTCAGTAATTTCTCTTGATTATCATTAACCATACATATTGCATTTTTAAATTATTCTAACAGAGATTCAGTATCAACAGATTGTAATTTACTAGCAAGGTATAAAATAGGCATTAAAACTATTTCTAAACTATCATTTAGGATGATGTATGAAGCATTTCACATACCAGCAGACTAAGTATCATAAAATATTAGTCCAGTACTAACATAGTCATTAATACTCCTCTTTAACAAAAGGCAATTTCACAGCCTCATTTACCAACTGGAATATCCCAAGTCTACTTCATAATTAAGCTTTTTATTCATCTCTGTAAATTCCATTTAGTGCTTTTTGGCAATTTCTTAACATAAATGCCCTAGATGTTGTTAAATTGGATTAATAGCTTTATAAGTAATATATATTATATGTATATATTTAACTCTAGGTGATTCGACTTGTATTGTAGCAATCACTTTTTTTAATGCCCTATTATATGCTTAGAATTTATTTTATTGCAACTAATTTTGAACCTCAATATTTTGCAACAACTCTTTATGATGTTAGTTTTATAAATAGAAGGATATGGGGAACTGGGGGTTGTGGTCAGCCTTAGCTCTTCTCACATTGTTTTGGCCTGAGGCATGCCTGAGGATAGAATCATTTCAGGTGGATTAGAACCCAGATAAATAACCATAAAAGTCTTGCAACAATATCTCCCCTTTAAAATTATATATTTCCAACTCTTTTCAGTGTGGATGGAGTATCAGAGTAAACAACTTCATTAGGCATGTGAAAGCACATTTTAGGGAAAGTACATTTGGCTGAAAATTATAAGCATCTTTCTGCATCAGCCTTTTTTGAATTTAAGGACAATCTTTCAATTAACTGAGCCTGCTGCTACATACTAAAATTCAGTCTGAGTTAACAGCAGTTTGATTGGACATTCAGAATTACAGCTTCTGGAAGTTCTTAAAAGGTCACCTACTCCTTCTCCCTGCACTTAAGCAATTAAAATTGCACTTAAATGTGGAGTGAAAGGACAGAAAGGAAAAGCAGATTTATTGAAGAAAAACAATAGGCCGAGCACTGTGGGTTCCAAGATGAATAAGTCAAGGCCCCCATCTCAACGAGTTCACAGACTAACTTGGTTTATGGCTATATAAACAACTGAAATAATGCATGTATAATTTTTGCATAGTGCCTGGCACATAAGTGCTCAGTAAATAGTCCTTATTTTAGCTCGTAATAAAGTGCTCACCAAGTGTAGGAAGTCATCAACCTAATGTACAAAAGTTCAAAGAAAACATGCTCACATTTTAGTGTGGAGGATCTCAAATCAAAATGATTTCATTCGTTCATTCATTCATTCATACATCCATTCGCTCATTCATTCTTGAAAGGCATTAATTACAGTGTGATGACTTAGAGAACAGACCCTAGTGCCTGGCTTCCAATCTAAGCTCTACCACATAACCAGCTCCTCCCTCCTCAGTAAAACATGGATGTAGCTTCTTTTCAAGGGCATTTTGAGGGTTGCTGGTTTTCCATGATTTAATATGTACAAAGTGCTTAACACAGAAAAAGTGCTTAAAAAAACCCAGAGATTATTATTTTCATCACATATGTATAAAATGTTTACAGAGCAAAGAAGTAGGTGTCCTTGGGGACCAGAAAGAGTACGCCCTTCGCCCCAGCCATACTCTCACTGTTCTACCCTCATTCTCTGCACCACTCACACAGCCTGCTTCGGGCGTCCTTGGCCTTGTTACAGTTTTGCTCCTCTAGCCTGTGACCTTCGTTCATACTGCTCCTTCTGCCTGGACAACTCCTTTCTTTTTCTCTACAATTCTTATAAATTCCTCATATTCAGGTTAACTATCCCTTTTTCTGAGAAGCTTTTCCTGAATGGTTAGTTTAACCCTTGTTTCTTTGTTACCTGGTATCTCAAAACTGGGTTCCTTCGCTGCACTTACGTCAGTCTGTAATTATTACAGGATACTTTGGCCAAATGTCTGACTTCCCTACTAGAGGATAAGCTCAATGAGGGCACTCATCTTCCCTGTTTTTCGCAAGCATGTATCCCAGTTCCTAGCGCAGCACACAGTGAAATGCATAGTAATCCTTCAATAAATATGTACTGAAAGAACTGATGAATGTACTCACCATTTTCTGATTTTTCTTTAAATAATTTATTTTATTATTTATTTGACAGAGAGATACACAGGGAGAGAGGAAATGCAAGCAGGGGGAGTGAGAGAGGGAGAAGCAGGCTTCCCACCAACCAAGGAGCCCTGGGATCATGATCTGAGCCCAAGGCAGACGCTTAATAACTGAGCCACCCAGGTGCCCCACCATTTTCTGATTTTAACAATATAGAATCTCCTACTTTACATCTTCTATAACAAAGGCAAAAGTCAGGTAAATGAGGCTAAGAAAAAGGCTGCATAGTTCCACTATCTCAATTTTTAAAACATCCTTGTGAAACTGAGAGTACCATATACATTTTTCTTTTATTTCTGCATAACTATTTTATTTATTTATTTGTCAGAGAGAGAGATGAGGAGAGAGAGCGTATAAGCAAGGGGAGCAGCAGGCAGAGAGAGAAGCAGGCTCCTCAGTGAACAAGGAGCCCAGTGCAGGACTCAATCCCAGGACCCTGTGATCATGACTTAAGTGGAAGGCAGACACTTAACCGACTGAGCCACCCAGGCATCCCCTGTATGCATTTTCCTAATGAAAAAGTTAAGCCTAAGAGGATCTAACTAGTGCAAGTATTCTAGTGCGAAGAGACTGGAATTAAAACACAGATATAACTACTCCATTCTTTTCTTTTTATTACAGTTTCCTAAAAAAGCTCTACTAAGATAGACAGGGCCTCATTTGATAACGCATTTGGGGGCTGAAGATAGAACTCCAGAAATCAATAATAAGTAGGATCAACTGAGTGTCATATTTTAACTTCCCTTTTCATTTCTGAGCAGCACAATTGTGATATTGGGTGCCACTAGACTTCCACACATTGACTAGTTCTCATAGTCAATGAGAGTCTCTGCATTTCTTTTGCATAGTTTCATGGCTGCATTTACAACAGTCTAGGAAATGCCACACTTTGTCTACAGAATGTGTTTTTGTTTTGATACCGTCTCTCATTCTCCAGCCTAAGGCCATGAATATAATGTCTCATTCAGGCCTTTAACTGAGGACTATGTGTCCTCAGTTAAAAACCTGTGGATTCTAGGGATGCCTGGGTGGCTCAGTTGGTTGAGCAGCTGCCTTCGGCTCAGGTCATGATCCCAGCATCCTGGGATCGAGCCCCACATCGGGCTCCTTGCTCTGTAGGGAGCCTGCTTCTCCCTCTGCCTCTACCTGCCACTCTGTCTGCCTGTGCTCACTCTCTCTGACACATAAATAAATAAAATCTTAAAAAAAAAAAAAAAAATACCTGTGGATTCTATATGATAGCAAACCACAATCTAGATCTCTTGAAGAAGAAGCCTCTAACCTTCTAATGATTTGTGTTGACTGCTAATTTGTTAGAGGTAAATTCTCAGCTCTTAAAACATTATTTTTTGAACCTATAAAATTGTTTTAAATTATAAAACCATACATATATTTGGTAAAACAAAACTTCAAAATAGTACAGAAGAGTATAAAATAAAAAGCTAAATGTTCCATTCCCAAACCATCTCCTTCCTATTCCATTACCAGAGGAAATTTCTTTTTAACAATTTGTTTTTATTTTTTTATGTTGATTACTTTTAAATAAAATGTTTATAGTTCCGTATCTTTATCACTTTCCGATAGTATCTAGTAACTTCCCAACTATGAAAATAAAGAATTTAAACCAATTATACCTCTCACCTCTTTTTTTCTACCACTTCTTATTTTTCTTGGTCATGTCACATAATTTCAACTTTTCTACATTTATATTTTCTAATGTCTATAGAAACATTTTCTATATTTCTAATTTTTAAACAGCACATTTTATCATGAAATATTAGCCTCAATCCTCCATTTGGTCATTATCTATAATTGGTAAGCAATATATATTTACTACACACTAAGATGAGGAAAGTAACACATCTACATCTTCATCTCTTCTGCCTGTTCCCTATCAACTTCTCTTGGCTAAATAATTATTCATCTTTTGAGTTGTATAATATTTACATTCTATTCTATATTTATTTTTGCTTTCCACATTTTGTCTATAGATGGATTTAAAATTTAGAACAATGTATAGTATTTATACAATTATTATTAAGTAGATCATTTTTACTACAAAATTAGGAAGGTAATCAGAGAGTTCTCAAATTCCTGTAAGATAATGGCTGTCCCAAAATTTAAATCACCAGACATCTTCAAAACCCATTTGGGATGAAAAGAAAGCAGATAATATCTATAGCCATGCCAACAGCTTTACTAGGAGATAGGAAAATAAATTTCAATTTACATGTAAGTGGGAAAACTAAAACCTGACACTAGCAGAGGTAGCCTCTGAGCACCCACTAGTGTAGAGTGAGTGTTGAGAGACAACTCCCCATGAAGTCTTGAGTTTCTGCACATTTCATGAGCAAGGATTGAATTGCACTTTGTTCCAGATTATCTTTTCGATGATGTTTGTACAGCAAACAGCTGTAGAAGACAGAGACAGTATTTCCCCATGGGGGCGGAAAAAAAGTCTGGTTTGCCTTGGAAGATAAATATAGTGACACCATCTGGAATGTAGTATAGCCTATTTACTGCCCAATATAAAGATCTGGGTTTGCAAAGCTCATGGTTCCCATCCTATACAACAACCAACTTCCACGTGCAGACACACTATGGCCC
Organism: Taxidea taxus jeffersonii; assembly: GCA_003697995.1. Classification (NCBI taxonomy): domain Eukaryota; kingdom Metazoa; phylum Chordata; class Mammalia; order Carnivora; family Mustelidae; genus Taxidea; species Taxidea taxus. The sequence continues at coordinate 3,682 of RCUC01170952.1, read as the reverse complement.
TCTTTACGTTGCTCTGTGGAAATTAGGCTTAGAGAACCAACACAAAAAAATATTGATAGTCTAATCATTGCTATTGCTGTGATTAATAATAAACAGTTCTTCATCTCTGATCCAAGAGTCTTGTGTCTTCTACCAGCATCCATAAAATTTGCAGGTTAGCTTAGGAGTAGGGTAGAATTTCAGACTCTTCATTCTTAACACAGGCAGGGACTGTGAGGAAGGGAGAAGAGTGCTCGGGAGTGGGGGTTGGGGTCCCCAGTGGAGGCAAAAAAAAACAAAGATAACTTCAACTAGGATTCTACCACAGGAAGGAATGGCCCTACCCTGAGTGGGAACTACAGGTCTGAGACATGGTAGATCCAAGCAAATGGTTGTGGGAGAAAAGGGCTTTGGAAAGTATGCATATATAGCTATGGCACTCTGGGGAAAGGAAACAACCTGGAAATAGAGGTTTGCAGCAGTTAGAGTGTCCCCTAGAGGTGAATAGAAGAAGTAAATAAATGAGCATGAGTGCCCCTTTGAACAAAGATTGCAGGAAGATTAGGAGACAACACCAAAAATTTTAAAAGTAAAGGGTAAGAGGGGTACTCCTTAAAAAATAAAAGTCCTTCCCCCTCCACTATAGCAACAAAGGAGGGAACAATTAAAACTGAGAAACCTAGAAAGTCTCCATATCCCTCTTGCATTCAATATTCTTTTCCAATGGTTCAGAACACTAATAGGTATTAGACCACAAAGAAAGCTTTAATAAATTCCATTAAGTAAAAATAAGAAAAATAGTGTTTTCTTATCACAGGACAATATAATTCAAATTAATAACAAAATCATAAATAAAACCAAGCTACTTTTGCACTTAGAAAACTCTATTAAGTGGCACCTGGGTGGCTCAGTGGGTTAAAGCCTCTGCCTTCAGCTCAGGTCATGATCTCAGGGTCCTGGGATTAAGCCCCACATCAGGCTCTCTGCTCAGCAGGAAGCCTGCCCCCCCCCCCCCCCGCCTGCCTCTCTGCCTACTTGTGATCTCTGTCAAATAAATAAATAAAACCTTAAAAAAAAAAAGAAAGAAAGAAAGAAAGAAAACTCTATTAAATACCTCTTGGGGGAAAAAGGAAAATGTGAACATAAATTACAGAAAGTCTAAAATAATATTAATATAAACCACACAGGTATTTTGTCCATGAGCTATAAGTAAAACAGTTCTTAGAGGAAAATTCATTGCTTTCAAAATTTATGTTAATTTTAAAAAGATACAAATAAATAAAATTAACTTCTAATTCAAAGGTAGAAAGAAAACAAAAATGTAACTAAAAGAAAGAATAAGGAAAATAGGTAAAAATTACAGAGTTAGAATTAGAAAATAAGTTAGAATAAGGAAAATAAGTAAAAATTACAGAGTTAGAATTAGAAAAATAATTTAGAAATTTAAATATTTCTATTTTTAAAAAATAACAATTAAGCAATAAAAATGGTTCTTTGAAAATGTTAATAACATATTCCAAATGGCAGCTAATCTAAACAAGAAAAAAAAATGTAATTAAGAAATGAAAGAACAAAATAATCATTTAAATAGAAGAAAATTTAAAAATCTTTGTACAACTTGATGCAAATAAATCTTAAAACAAAGGAAACTAATGCAAAACAAAAAGTAGAGTCCAATTTGAAAGATGAAATAAAGGTATCCAAAAGCTATTCTCCAAAAAACACAAGCCCCAGATGGTTTCTCAAGGAAAATATATCACAATTCAAAATCAGATAATCCCAATCTCACATAAGCTGTTTCAGAGCATAGAACCAAGGAAAATACATAAGTACCTTTTCCAATGAAATAGCTATAATATATATACCCGATCTGAGGAAAAAAACTGCACAAGCAAAAGCAACCCAAATCATACTTCACTATTATATCATATTATAGTATAGTATAGTATATACTATGTGATAGTATAGTACGTTATTATATGATATTATATTATATTATTTTATATATTAGTATGTTAGGGCTGCCATAACAAAATGCCACAGACTAGTGGTTTAAACAAAAATTACTTTCTGACAGCCCTTGAGGCGGAAAGTCCAAGATCAAGGCACTGACAGGTTTGGTTTCTTCTGAGGTCTCTCTCCTCTGCTCACAGAAGGCCACCTTCTTGCTATGCCCTCACAAGACCTTTTCTCTGTGCACACACACCCCTAGTGTCTTTTCCTCTTATTAGGACACAAGTCAAATTGGATTATAGCCCCACACTCAGAACCTTATTTAGTCTTAATTACCTCTTTAAAAGCCCTGTCTCCCAATGCAGTCACACTGGGGATATGGCTCCAACATACAAATTTTGGAAGAACACACTTCAGTCCTTAATAAACTCCTAAATAAAATGTTATCAAACAATTCAATAAAACAGAAAAATATAACTATATACCATTCAGTACTAAATAGAGTATATTTCAGGAATGCAAGAATAAAGTTAGCAGCCAAAATGACAGAGGCAAGATCTTTTTGACTTAGGCAGTCTCACCTCTAGAAATCCATATGAAGATACTTTCTTACATATATAAAACAACATTTGCACAGTTATTGATTACAGTAGTATTTTGTAATGACATTAGACTGCATATAACCCATAAATTCATCAATGGGAGATGGTTTGAATCAACTATGGCACCTCCCCAAAATACAGATGTAAAAGAGGAGAGAATGATCTCTACACACTGCTGTTGAGTGATCTTGAGGACATACTATGACATGAAAAAGTAAGCCACCACACATGCAGACAGTGTGCTGTCTTCTGCATAGGAAAAGAGAAAAAACATGGGTATGTGTATCAGAAGAGAAAAGTCTATAGAGAGAAATACCCCTATTTATTTTTGATAAGAGAAACAGCTATAAATTGAGGGAGGAAAAAGAGTGAAGGCAATAGAGATGGAAGTGAGACTTCTCTGAATATGTCTTTAAATATAATGGTGACCTTAAAATCATGTAAATGTGTCACTGAATGAAAAACTAATTAAAAAAAAAAGAAGGAAAGAAAAGCTAACTCTCAGGTTGAAAAAATAAAACAGATGAACCCAATTCTGCATTAAATTGGTAATATAATCATCTTGTAGAAAGATTTATTTTAAGTGTCTTTTGAATAAAACCTTCTACACATCCTTTGTGGGATATATTCTAAGAATAAAAAAAGAAAAAAATCCTAACTCTCACTCACTAGTTTTATTTTTAGTACTAATTATCATGCTATTATTTGGGGGGTTACCAGAACTAATTTCTGAAGTTGCTTAGGAGGCTATGTTGGATGAGTGTCAGACTTAAAATCTGGTATTTCCTCATAAATGGCAACTTTATAAGGTACATTAGAAAATAATTGGGGAAGAAGGGTGTAAGACTAGTACTTGTAGTAGCCAAATCCTTAGTATGAGAAAAAAGAAGAAAAATCTAGTACCCTTTCCTTTTTTAATCTAAATGAATAAGGTAGCAATTGTACATAATTTTAAAATTTTCACTCAACAAATACTCAAGTTTTGAGGTTTGAAAATCTTAAAACCTTGGCTCAGGCCATAAATGTGTTTATGCTGAATACTAATGATATTTGGGGAATTTAATGAATGTATTACAGTATTTTTTCTGAAGGATACTCCGTGATGCCATTTCCTGGTTACATGAAATTAGTCTGGCCCAAAATGACAC
>RCUC01170951.1:0-47898 GCA_003697995.1 Taxidea taxus jeffersonii | reverse complement strand
TCTTTTTGTCAAATAAATAAGTAAAATATTTTTAAAAGAAAAAAAAAGAAAACTATGTATACCAAGAAGATGTTAGAAAAATAAAAGGAATGTCACTGGATCTGAGCAATGATTTTCCTGAACAATTCATCAATTTTTTTGCTGTCAATCAATATTCACTATAATTATGTTAGGGTATTCTTTCAACATCTTTTGACTTTCCCTACTTATTCTTCACATACTTTTCCCTACTTAGATCTAAATGGGGAGTTCTCTAGCTAGCTAGCTGTAGCAGACACCCTTGCCCCTCCTGGCAAAAGCAGTCCTACTAAAAAGTGTAATCCATTTCTGACTTCATTTTCTGAATTGTGAACCCTACAGGTTCTTGTGATCCCTTGCACAAGTGAGGTTTAGGAAACTCCTCCCCTCTGTCTGGAATCCACTTTTCCTGTGTCTTGATCAAGTAGGACACAGTGCCTTACACAGGGGTATTTGATATACAAATGCTCTCTTCAGAGCCAAGCCATGGACCTCATCATTAAAAACACATTTTCAATTTGTATATGATTTTCAAACACTTTATTTCCAGGTAAGGGAAATTCCATTGTACAGAAGAAACAAAAGTAATAGAACCCAACAGATGAACGGAGAGATGAGATGACACACGATGCTTAGAAAATGTTTATATATAAATGAAAATATATGCTAGCTCATATTAATTAATTCATGAAATACTTTGTGTCCTGCCACCAAAGAACAGGCATAAACCAAGAAGCTTACAATGACCTGCCATCCAGAGCCTTTCTGCATCTCCATTTCATTAAGGCATCTTGGCTATCAACTAAGGGATTTTCTGTCAGGAAACCATGCATATTCCTCTTTATTCTTCTATAATTGATTCTTTTGTGCAGGTCCTAAAAGATAAGCTTCTTAACACAAACATCTTGACATCTTTATTATTAGCATAAAAGTATAAATTGGTACAAGGTTTTGGAGAGGTAACTAAGAAAAACACTCCTATGCAGATTTCTGAATTAACATCCAAATCATACTTCAATGAATGAAGAATACTGAATTCTTAATATGGGTCTGGAACTTTACTAACTGGTATACAAGGATTATCCGATGAGGTGCTGGCAAACCTGCATTCCAGGAAGGAAATGGAAAACTCTAATTTATAACATTTGCCAATTTCCATGGTATAAATACTGCCCCCATGGTTGATTCTGAACTACCACGATTTTAATACCCAGCTCTCAAAATTCCTGAATAATTAACAATCGCAGCGCATCATTACATTCTATCCTCAAAACAAAACTTTTCATTAGAAATTATGACCCCCCTCTTAAATATGTTTAAGCTGAGAAAGAAATTAGTGACGTAATTCTCCCAAGTTCACACTGTTAGTGAGGTGCCAGGGGTTGTCTTTCTTCGCTTTATGCTTTTGCATATGTATTATAGTTCTAATCAATTTCAGAGAAAAATGCAAATTAGCAACCAAAGAATAAACTAAATCAGAAAGAAGAAAACCCACAGCCAAACTTTCCTCTGGTGTGCTATTTGCCTAGAAAAACCTGCCACGGTAATGGATTCCAATGGGGTGTATAACTTAGCAGTTTAAAAAAAAAAAAAAAGAAAAAACAACTCTACCCTGAAAACAGAACTGACAAAGCTTTCATACATGCTTGACATCTTTTTCTTAAGATTTTTTTCAAGACCGTGTTTAGTAGCTACAAAATAAGAGTTAATCAAGGGCCTAAATTTGCCAGATCCATAATGTGGTGATATTTAGTTGGGAAAAAGTCAAGACCCTCCCTTATAATTATTACTCATCATTTAGTAACAACTATCATTCTACAATATTAAAATATTTCTGTAAAAGAGTAAAAAGAATAACTCTTAAGAAGATGTAGCAAAATAGGCCAGAGAAAAAGAGATTCAGAAACATGGCATGGATGATTTTTCCATATTAATTATAAGCACTATCTTTTCAAGGAACTCATGGTAATAAAGCTGTTTCCAAAGACATCTAATGTAGTGGAAAGAAAAAACAAACGAAACAAAAAACAAAAAACCTGAACATGTACATTACTGGGCACTGAAACCTGAGTTTGAATCTGAGTATTTATATCTGTGATCTGTATATCCATGAGTAAGTTGTTTGATATTTTTCTGAGGAAAAAAAAAAATTCTCGCCTAGATTCAAGTGATACGATGATAACAGCAGCTAATTTTTTTGATCAGTTTGAATGTTCCAAGCCCTGTGCCAAGTGATTCACATGTACCGTTTCATATAATCCTCTCAACTCAGTGAGGGAGTTCCTACCTCATTTTACCAAAGAGAAGCTGCCTTGCTTAGAACATTAACTATTAACTGGGAGAGGAGGGCCTTGGAGCCACAGCTTCTAACCAACAACCTTCATATTCATCATGCTACATTTTGTATGTATGTCATGAAAGGGGATGAGCACTTTGGAAACTGAAATGATGTCATCTCCAAAAGGTTGTGATTTCATGAGATCTGTAACTGCATCATTTTCTTCTGTCTATCCCCAACAGTGGCAACATACCAAATATGTGAATGAATATAGGAATGAATGATTGTGATATTGAAAATGGCTAAGCATCATTAATACTGTATTGTGTCCACTATCATAACCCAGATCTCAAATACGTGCATGCTTTGTTAAATATTTTGGAAAAAACCTTCAAAAGGTTTGGGTTTGAGCAATGATTGGTAAGGTAATTGATCAGATTTGCCACCCAATTTTAAATATACCAATGTATTTGTAAGAGATTTATTAGGAGCTATTTTTCTGCTGAGTGGTCATTGAAAGACCTTTGCTTTGGGGTGCCTGGGTGGCTCAGTGGGTTAAAGCCTCTGCCTTTGGCTCAGGTCATGATCCCAGGGTCCTGGGATCGAGCCCCACAACAGGCTCTCTGCTCAGCAGGGAGCTTGCTTCCTCCTCTCTCTCTGCCTGCCTCTCGGCCTACTTGTGATCTCTGTCAAATAAATAAATAAAATCTTAAAAAAATGAAAGAAAGAAAGACCTTTGCTTTGAATGCTTCAGAAAACATTTCTGTATCATATCACCCTTTTCAAATTGTGAAAATATAAAAATGTGTCTTATCCCTCCCTCTGATGTTACCTAAATATAGATATTTACCATGACAAGGACTCACAATGGGGTATTTAATAAAAATAAAAAGTGTTGATTAGAGATTTCCAAATTAATTTGTATGGACCAAAATAGCATACATTAGTGGAATTTTGCTTAGCTTCATCTCTTTGTTTGATTTTTTTTTTTCAGTTTTTAGAGTTGCCATTGATTATTTTGAGCTAATAAGACCAACATTGCTAGGATAATCTCTGTTTAGAACAGTTAATATTTCGCTACATCCCACATATATGAAACCTTATGCTCCAAATCACAAGGGAATGAGTACAATTCATTATCAAACAAAAACAAAAACAAAAAGATAACAAACAACACATGTCCTACTCTAATGGATGAGAATGGCAAGCTTCTTTTTCATAGGGCAAAAAATACAATCTCCCTCATTATAAACTGTTCTAAGCTTTTAAAATATCTTTTTTTTTTGTTACCTTTTTAGAGTATTTTGTGAAAACTTCCTTTCCTTCTATGTAGTTAATTTCCAATATGATTTCTGGTTTATTCATTATCTTACTCTTCATAGTCTGCTCTTCCATGTACATTCTCTTTTTCTTTCTATTTATTTTATTAGACTTTGGACAGGGAGAATCACTCACTTTTCTTTCTTTCTCTGGCTCCTTACACTGTACATGGCCTACAGAGGAAAACTTAATATACATTTCTGCTACAATGAAGAGTTGTTCAGTCATTCCATTTTATTTTCACTCTACAACTCTTCATTGTACAACCTGATATTAACAAAGAAATCAGTGAGGGTGATGTGGGGTGGGGGGGGCGATGCAGAGGGAGGAATATGTGATCGATTTTTCCACCTTTAAGAATTTTTCTAATTTTTCTAACATTAACCTGAGCATTGTCAGACACAGAACTACCAGTTGGGCCAAACAGAGTCTTTCAAGAGAGTTTCTGAAGAGTAAATGATTTTTTTTTAAGATTTTATTTATTTATTTGACAGATAGAGATCACACGTAGGCAGAGAGAGAGGAAGGGAAGCAGGCTCCCTGCCAAGCAGAGAGCCCGATATGGGGCTCGATCCCAGGACCCTGAGATCATGACCTGAGCCAAAGGCAGAGGCTTTAACCCACTGAGCCACCCAGACACCCTTAATGAGTAAATGATTTAAAGGAATTTTCCCCCCAACAATTAGGCAACATAATTTTTGTTAAAGATTTTATTTCTTTATTTGATGGAGAGAGCAAGAGAGCACAAGCAGGGAGAGCAGCAGAGGGAGAGGGTGAAGAAGGCTCTCCGCTGAGCAGAGAACCCAATATGGGGTTGAATCCCAGGACACTGGGATCATGAGAGCTGAAGACAGACGCTTAATGACTAAGCCACCCAGGTGCACCTAGCCAGCATAATTTAATTCACTGAAGGGGTTAAACTGGGACGATCCATAGAGATTCTTATATTCTGTAGAACTAGCAACTAGCAACACATACCATCTCCCATTCTTCAATATGTAAGTATGTTCAGCCACTACATTAACACAAAATGTTAACAAGAGTTTCTTACACTTCTTAAAGATGGACCTTATAGATGAACTGTAACCCAAAGATTTGTGCCACATCTTTCTTGATACACTAGACCATGAGTACCCTCATCACAAAACTCCTCCACAGTTGGCACACATAGCAGGTTGGCTTTGACTCAACAGATCATGAGATACTATTACAGTCCAATATATCCACAATCTGGGTACTCCTTGACAAAGAATTTCATGTTTAGCCAGTTCTAACCCAAGAATAACATAATTAAAATTTCATTTTTTTTAACTCAAGTTCACTAGATTAAGAATTCTGAACTTTGGTTTCCCGGAGGAATCCTCAAATCCTCAAAGATTTGAAACAGCTTAGAAAAGACAAAGATTGGAAGTAGTTAGGGAGGGAATAATTTGTGACATTGTGGTATCTTTGTGGAGTCATTTGATTCTGTCAGCACAGTAAATAAAAAGAGTAGAATGGAGAACAATTGGGGTATTTTATCAACCCCTTAGAGCTTAGCATACTAAGGGTAAATGTTCTGGGGAGGAATTCAAAGGAAGCTGAAAAGATTGCAAAGAGATTTCAGTCCTTCCTACTCTGCTGGTTAAAATGACCATCCCACTGGCTAAGCTTTGTGGGGACCTCAGAGGAGAGAGATATCTCATCTACTCTAAGGGCCTCTGGATTTGAATATGGCCAAAACCCTAGGCATTAAAACTGCAATCTGATGAGAGAATTGCAAAAGAATGATTCCCATTTTAGCAGCTTTGTAAAAGAGCATAAAATGTTGTTATAAGGAAAACATCCTGCCTGGCTGGCTGGCTGATTCCCTTCCAGACTCTCCTTGTAAGATACTGTTCACCAGACTAGAAAGGATATAAAACTGTGGAACAAGTTTATCAAAGTGAACCAAGAAGCGAACCAACAAAAGACCCAGCAGAATATCATGCTGGAAATCCATTCTCCCAGAAAAAACATACAAGGGCAGACTTTGTTTGAAAAGCTCTGATTAGAACTTCAATGTTAGGGGAACTTAATGGCAATGGCACATGGGACACTGGTACAAGAGAGCAGTGGTATATGAATGACAGGGGTTTGCTTGCTCCAATCAATCAATGCACTGAGGCATCAAAAAATACTTATATCCTTCATATATGGGACACTGATGGGACACACTTTTCAAATTGCTACATCCGAGCAAAGCAACTAGCTATCATGTACTCTATAAAACAGCATTAGTGAGTAAATGCACAAGCATAAAGTTAATGATGTTTTAGAGTGGGGAGAGATCATTTCCATCAAAAATCTTTAGAGAAGGACTCATGACTGAAATAGAATCTGAGCTGGTCTCAACAGGTGGCTAGACACAAAGAATGAGGAAATGCACAAAGTATGGCCCACATGTGGTAATGGAACACGGAAAACTGGAAAAGCAGGAACACACGAAACATATTTACAGCGTGTGTGAGCATAGTAAGCATATATACAATAACATATGCACACAGACATGCATAGACATATACACATATGTTGAGATGTATAGATGTAAATAGAGACACAAATACACAGAGAGACAGGTCTACCTACCGATCTCTGCCTTCTCTTTTTGTGCCCGTTCTGTTTCCCTCCTCTTGGCTGCAGCACCACTTACTAGATTTGTGACCCTGGATTGGTTACTTAACCCCTCCCAGACTTGGTTCTCTTAAATGCAACGTGGGAATAATCATCATCCTTACTCAGTTGTTGTATAAATGAAAATGAATGCTAATAGGCTTAAAACAGAGACTAGACCATTTTAAGCACTCAAAACATGTTTGCTGATATTACTGTTTTTAATACCATCGCTCTTCATTTTTTTATGGTTCTTTCACCAGAATTTGAGCTCTTTGAGGGCAGAGAATGTCTTATTCACTTTTGACTCTCAACATCTAGTATATTTCCAGTAGAAATGGGGCTCATAACTATCTCTTGAATGTTGAACTGATTCCTCATTCTATGTACCTGTACCACATTTACGTATCATAGAGTCTCCAAGTTCACATGCTCACGTTCCCAGACCTCCTCTCCCTAGACAGCTCTAGGTTCTCTTCCTTTCTTGGCACTATGGGCATTGCTTATCTAGGGCTGTACTTAGCCTAATGGCTGTTATAATTCATGTTGTTAGTTTCACCTATGGAATTTCAGAGTAAGTAGAAGTAGTAATCTGCAATTAGTAATCCATGATTCCGGCTTCTGACCTCCCAGTGCCATATATACAGTTAGTGAACTCAAATGTGAACACTAAAAGAACATGTATCTAAAAAAAATACCCAGTTAACATGTTCTGCGAGTTCCACTCCCAGTAACTTATATATCTACATTAAAACAATTTGTTTTCTATAGGTGAAAAGTACCATTATGCCAGCTTACATCCTGGAAAAAAATTATTGACATCCACACACTCTAGAGGGTTAAGGCTAAGTTAAAAGATTATTCCCTTTCCCAGCTACTTAGATTACCAAAAAAGATAGCCATATAAGATTACTTCGCCTTTTCTGACTTTAAAAAGTTGCCTGCTTGCTACCTTTTTTTATCTGAAGCCTGTAGGCAGATTCTAATTTGGCCCTGCAAAAAAATCTGTTTGGCCCTGGGCTGAGGGAAGATGTTAATTTTCATGACTGTTTTAGAACACATCAAAATTCAGTATGCATTTTTTCAGGATTTCAAAGCAATATGCTTAAAACATGCAATTTAGAACTAGAACATATAGAGCATTTAAAAATATTCAGGTTTTACCAAGAATCCATCCGGTCTATTATTGCAATAAGTAGGATACAAAGATATCTTTATCTGGTTGTGAATGAAACTCCATCTACTTAGAAAAAAGTTCGAAATAAAATTTTAGCTCTTTTAATTCTACAGAGGTTTTCTAGCTTTGACAGTAGAAATTTGGTGTAGTTGAAAAGAAAGAGATTATAAAATTGAATATGCATTAAGCATTTCTCAAAAATAATTGTAAAAGAAAACAGTTTCTAGTCTTTAATATTTATCCTTAATATAGTTTAAGGAACATTCTCAGCTTAGTCAACAAATGTAACAAAAAATGAGTAAGAACATGACTCATTCCACCCTGAAGGTCTGTGAAGACCAACACACTGGACATTGCCATGGACTTTATCCACAGGATTTGTCCTCTCTTATATCAAGCAGTGGTGACTCCTTCCTGAGATCGGTGGGTAAGAACTTTTAAAAACAGTCCAAAAGAAATGAATTAGTAAATCTCTACCTCATACATGGCAGAATGACTTCTAATCAGTCTTAACGAACATATTCCTATTGGGTTTGCATTGCCCTGTCCTTCAAGAACGCCAGAAGTCGGAGGTGAATGGAAACATTACAGATGTTAAGTCTTTTTTAGCTGAACCAAATGAATGTTGTGGAAACCCATTCAGTTACTTTCTGTTCCTCCCACCCAAAGTCCACATATGTCTAGTATCAAAATGAGATGAAGAATGAAATATTGAAGGGTGCCTGGGTGACTCAGTGGGCTAAGCGTCTGCCTTCAGCTCAGGTCATGATCCCGGAGGCCAGAGATCCTGTCCCTCATCAGGCTCCCTGCTCAGCAGGGAGTCTGCTTCCCCTCAGCTTCTCAGCCTGCTGGTGCTCTCTGGCACGCATGCGCGCTTTCTCTCTCTCTCTCTCTCTCTCTCCCTCTCTCTGTCAAATAAATAAATAATCTTTTAGAAAAGAAGTAGAAGAAGATCTTGAACAGCCTCATATTCATGTAAAGACTTCACAGGCTTCAGCTGAAAAAATTAAAAAGCAAGAGAGAGATGTTTCATTATAACTCTTAGGACCACTTTCTTAGGTGAAGACGAGCTGCTAAGGGTTTTGGCTCCACTCAAAGATAAGGGACATGAAATTCACCTTCTGAAATAAAGCAACAACTTAGCAGCTTTTCAGAGGCAACTAGTTTTCTATCATGTATTTTTGGCACAAAATTCAGCCACTGTTGAAGCACATTGCCGCTTCCTAGAAATAGATGCTCTATGAGCACAAAGGTTAACATTACTTGAGAGTCTACTGTGTGCCAATCTCTGCTCTAAGAGTTTCACACATATCTCATTTAATGTTACAATGACATATAGAATAAATACACTGAAACCTCCATTTTGAGAAGGAAGCTGAGTCTCGGAAAGGTAAGTAGTCCAACCAGTCACAGGGAGGCACAAGCACAGCTGAGATCTGGACACTGGCAGTCCAACCCCAGGGGCCTCACAAACTACCCTGCTACTTTTGGGGAACATATAAGAAATCTAGATTATGCACTAAGCACTGTACCAGTTAATACTATAACACGTGCAACTATCAATTCAAAATAAAATTTAAAAAAAACAGTAACTAGACAAATGGCAAGAAACCCTGCTTGCACGTTCCTAAGACACAGTTCTATCAGATTCTCTTTTGGTAAATTCCAACAAGGCTCAGCTGAATTGTTTCACTGAACTTTTACTATAACATTTTTACAAACCACAGTTTCTGATCAATGATGCTTTGGCTGTGGAACTGAGCACATGGTAATACTTATGCCGCTATACTTTGAAATCCAGCCCTCTATTTACCAAGCATAAAGGCAAATGCCACTTAAACTACTCTTAGTTCCATCTTTCTGATGTTCAAGCGCAGGAACAATTATCTCCATCAATATTTAATGGCCTAATCCTAAACAGACAGTGCCACAGTGTAGGCAATCGTCCTGGTAACATGCTGTTAATTTTCAAGCATAGAGGCAGAAATGGACTATACAGTTACTGAAAATGCACAGCAGTACATTTCCCTAAGGTAAAATTCTCTGCACATTCACTGGTCTACCTTCATTGATAATAAGGGAATTAGAAACATTTCAGAGTTGTGTTCAGTGGGTTAAACTTATTCACTCTTTAAAATTCATGGAGAGAAGGAAGCTTTCCCAGTTTTCCAGTTTTTTTAATAACAAGGTTTGCAACTCCCCTACTTAAACCTAACATGTCTCATGATCCCACCTACCTGCCATTTAATTTTGTTTGGTTTCGTGGGTTTTTTGTTGTTTTGTTTTGTTTTCTTTTGTTCTTAATTTAACACTTTAAATAGCTTTTATTGTTAACCAAAATCATTGCCCAGGTACTTGACATCCAAACCACTGGACTTTGATGAGAAATCTTTCTATGAAATATGAGATAAGAATGCCAATATAACACAAGTCATAAGAAATTTCAATGCAAGTAATTTTTACAGTTGCAACATGGGTAGAGAGTTCTCCAGTCGCCTAAATAATTTTATTGAGAAGATCACAGTGTTGACTGGATGATCAGTTCTCTTTCTCTTCCTACTTTTCTAAAAAAATTGAAGCCTGAGGTAGAAGGATGTAGGAGGTAAACTGCCATGTACAACCATTCTTCAGAAAAAAATGATTTAGAGGAAATGTGGGCAGAGAAATCACGCAAAGATTCAAAGAGCAAGAGTAACCATGGAAGAAACAAAGGATCCTTCTCTGTTTATTAATAGGTTAAATACATTCCTGGCAGCTGTACTTGAGAATAAAGTCTGTATTATCTTCCCTGTGACTTCAAGTTTGACCCTAAATCTATCTAACCTCCTCTAAGTCTGATACAATTGGTTTTTAAGCCCAACTTAGTTACGATTCTTTACTGAATAGAAAATTTCAGCAAGTTTCCCTCTCAAGGTAGTATATATTACTTAGAATACTTTCAAGACATTTCCATTATTTTTCCTCCCCTTTTTTGTATTTCTTGAGTATCCAGATTTACAAGTGTTAAATAAATATCAAGTATCTTGCCAGTTTTAAAGGATAAAGTTCAAATACGTTTCTCCTACCTATGAGGTAAATAAATAGCAAATTGGTCAGTGTTGTCCAACTGGAGTGAAAGCAAGAAAGTCCCAGCAGTTCGGAAATCTGGTGGCCTTCATTGAGCACGGTAATAGACACTTTTTACAGATTTGAGAGGAAGGGACTTCGTGTCTTTATATGATTCTCTAGTTCTTGTAACACAAAGTGCAGAATGTCCTTGTGAGACTATTTCTTACTCCTTCGCCAAATACAGTTCTTAAGTACTATGTTTATATAACCATCTGCCATGTTTACATAGCAGAACTCAAAGGCAGAAATCTCTCATTTGTCAGAAGCATGGCCATGTCCATAAGCCTATCTAGTATATAAATTATTTTGGAGTAAATTAGAATCTTTCTCCATTAATGTTCATTCACTTAAAAGCAGGGTCTGGCCTAATGCATAGTGGAGGGGTGGGTGGCTTTGTCTTAGAAAACCCTGTCTCCCTCCTGTTCTCCTCCTCCCAGAATCTAGTGACTGCTGATTGCCTGGTATTTTCATCCCATACCTCACTGAGACAATGTTTCTGTCCACCTTCCTGCCTTTATCCATTCAACAAATATTTATTGAGTACTTACCACTTGTCATCAGGCAGTGGTCCAGGTAAGTACTGGAGTCATAACAATGAACCAAAGAAAGATGTCTGGCCCCGTACAGCTTATATCTAAGAAGAGAAACAGGATAAAAAATAACAAATATAATAAATGCATGAATAATATAGGATGTCATCTGATAATATAGCTGTGGAAAAAAAGAAAAATAAAGCACAGTAAAGAAGATGAGGCTTATTGAGCTGGGGGAGTGGAGGGAGGGGACTGTACTTTCAAACAGAGAGGCCAAAATGGGCCTCATTGAGAAGGCAGCTTCTGAGTAAAGAAGTCAGCCATATAGGAGTATGAAGGAGAGCTTCAAGGAGGAAAAGGCCAGTGCCCAAAGGCCCTAAGGTCAGAATATGCTTGGTGGGTCTGGGGAGCCACAGGGAGGCCACTGTGACTGAAAGAGAGTGAACAAGGAGAGGAATAGGGAAGAATCGAGGGAAAAATAAAACAGACTTAGGGAGGAATGGGCATCTTGAATAGGCCACTGGGAAGCATTGGCTTTTAATCTGTATTAAAGCCCATTCCACAGAGTTCTGTGCTCTGTTAAGACTCAGAGTTGACCAGATCGATGATACATTTATTTACTCATTCATTCCATTCTTTATTTATTCATTCTCTCAACAAACACTACGGACAGCACAATACATAATGGGCCTCATGTTAGACAGCAAGGTTCTAACAGAAAGCAAAAGCAGACATAATCCTTGTCCTCAAGGAGTTTATGATCTAACGAAGAAGATGGATAGTACTCTGACAATCACGGGAGAAGCGCTGTGAGGAACAATCCATCAAAGGTGCGGGACAGTGCAGAAGCCCGGAATAGGGAAACGTGACTGAGTTATGATGGTCAAGAACAAGGCCCTGAGAAAGAAAGCAATCAAGCGGCAAAGATAAACAGGCATTCACTAGGCAAGCCAGAGAAAAGTGCTTAGGAGAATGGCACGCAGCAGGCAAGAAGAGGACGGCAGGACACTGATGTGGTTGGAGATGGAGAGCCAGAGGAGCGTCATGGGGGTAAGTCTGGACAGGTCGGGTTGAAGGTAGGGATTGAATGTGCGAGGGCTCAAAGGCCATAACAAGCAATTTGTCTTTATCCTAAGCCCATTGGGAAGCCACTAAAATATTTTAAGTAAGGTGGTGACCTGACTAGATTTAAGTTTTAAAGATCACTAATCCATATTGAATATGTATTAAAAAGTTTATATGTCTATCCTCTAGATAATTCGTTTGCATTTTAAAAGGAGCCTTATAGAGATAATCCTGAATCCAAGCAGATCCTGGTGGGAATTTTAAATCTTGCAGCAAGCTGATGAGAAAAAACAAGTGAGGTAGGGAAATCATTGAGCGGCCCATCCATTAAGTCAGAGAAGGAAGTCAGATTCTATGTATTAAGCCTATAAAATATGGCTTTCATTAAACTATTAAGATGTCAGGGAAGAACAAAATATTGGTTTTGTGTGAATACGAGATCCCTTTCATTTCTTTGATAAGCATTTTGAGCCCTAGCAATGTTAAATGACTTTCCCAAGGTCACAGAGAAATTTCGTAGCAGTTCATCCAGTGTAAATGGCTTCCAAAAAAAAAAGCAAAATGGGTAAATTAATTTAAGACTCATACTAGAAGGTGTAGACATATTAATGACTCCTAACTCTTTTGTTTTTACTTCTAAAACATTATGGAATACTTATGTCCATATGGAATACTTTATGTCTATAAAAATCCTTCTGTTCTCTGGGCACAGTTCACAAATCCCAGTCAATCACCTCCTGTGCAATATCTTCCTCACAGGTGTGTGTTGAGACTTCTCAAATTAGTCCTCAGAGGGAAAGCTGCTCGGTGAGTACCCCTTCCTCTCTATCCTCAGCGCTACCCTTTCCCACTACTACCACTGCCACCCATATCTGCCTCAGTCAGCAAATATTAAGAGAACATCAACTATATGCCAGACAGCCTGATAAAATATGAAGATTTAAAAAAAAATCCCTATTTTCCAAAAATTTGGTAGAGTGAAAGCAATTGGCAAGTAAATCACAAATTGGCAAGTCAAAAAAAAGTCACAGTTTCTCTTTAAAGTTGGACACAGGATGCTGTGGAAGAAGACAAATGTCACACCTAACTCCACTACAGATGAAGAAGGCTTCACAGAAATGACATACACTGCTAGTTTTGAAGGATATGTTAAAATCTACCTCTGGATTAAGCAAAATAAGAAGGGGGTTTTTTTGGTTGTTTTGTTTTGTTTTGTTTTGTTTTAGATTATATGGAGTTGACACACCTCAAATTAATTTTGCTCAGCTGTCTTCTGGTATGATGTTATCAGCCTATATTGAGGGACCCAAAATGAAACATTTCAGTGAAACTCCTCATTGTTCATATTAGACCTCATCCTGTGATTAACACATGGTCCCTTAGGCCCATCTGGTACCAACATGAGAAGTAGTTGAACTTCCTCAGAGTTCCCACTGTTTGTTTTTTCTTTTTCCTCCATTAGGGATGTTGTAAATTGCGTGACCGAATAAATTTCCTTTTTCCCATTAGAAAACCTGGGGTAAGACTTGAACCTACATTCTTCAGACTTATTACTTCTTATGAGTTGCATGATTCTATGTATTTTAACACATGTATGGACCATTACAATCAGGATACAAAACAGTTTCATCATCCCCAAAATAATGAAATCCTTCCTCCACCGCAACACCGGCGACCTCCACTGTTCTCCACCACTATGCTTGTCTTTTCTCAGACATCCTATAAATGAACTCATCTATTACATAGCCTCTTATAGCTGGAATCTTTCACTCAGTATAACATCATTTGTGAGACTCATCTAGGTTGAGACATGTATCAGTAGTTTGTTCCCTTCTATTGTTCAGTATTCTCTTACAAGCATAGGTAAACCACAGTTTGCACACTCACCCATTGGGAGGCTTGGGACTTTTTTTTTTCCAGTTTGCAACAGTAACATTCAGAACTGCTATCAACATTCAACTAAAGACACGATACCAGCAAAAGGTTTAATTCCTATAGATAAAAATCAAGAGTGATATTACTAATTCATATGGTAGGTAAATGTTTAACTTTATAAGAGACTGCAAAAACTGTTTTCCAGAATGCATGTACCATTTTGCATTCCCACCAGCAATCTCTGGGAGTTCCATTTGCTTCAGTCTTGTCAGCACTTGCTATTGTCAAGATTTTTATTTAAGCCATTCTAACAGATGTATGGTATGATCTCACTGAGGTTCTAATCTGAATTTCTTTAAAAGCTAAGAATAGGGTACATCTTTCCATGTACACATTTCCCTTGGTCCTTTTAATTCTATTTTAAGTCCACTTTTGCCTTTCTTCTTTTTTTGCAACCTCTTTTAAATTTATTATATAATTCTGCTTTTTCTCCATGTTATTGAAGAAACTTGGGGCATTACTGGTGTAAGTAAGGGTATAAATGCCTAAGTTAAGTTAAATATAAAATAAAAATCACAAAAATGTAGTATTCCAAAAAATTCCAATCTAATTTCCTTATTATTTTTTCTTTTCATATATGTGTTTTAAGGGCTATGTAAGGTATAAAGCAAGCATTTTTTTTCTCCTTATTTCTAAATGTGATATTTTCTAAGCTCTGGTATAAATTCTAGAAAAAAAAACAGTAAATCACTGAAAGCAGACAAAATAATGCTTTCAACAAAGAACCCCATGGAATTGTCCTTTTGAAATGTTATTACATTGTCTCTGTGTATATTTGGCTCTGCCAATTGCATTCTGCAATTCCTGTTCTCTGCCAGCTCTGGAGAAGGATAGAGCCAAATAACTGCGGGTTTTTTGATCTACTTGTCACCAAAAAGTTTGACAAAAGTCTCTTAAGCATTAGAACTATAAAAAACATTTACAACAGCATCAGAAAAAGCATGAAGTTTAACTCAACTGATTCTACATTAAATCCATGGTTTAGACCAAGCTCATTAAAAGCACAAATCTTGTTGCAAACCTGAGATTATTGCAAATGAAGTGATTCATGCTTTGGATAGCTGCCATAAAAGTTTGGTAAAATATGATAGTTTCACTTAACTTTTCATTTGAAATTGTGCATGTAAAATGCACAGCTAAAAGCAATACACTAGAATACTATATCACACTAATAAAAATGCCCCATCATTCTCTTAAGATTAGGGCAAGTACCCTTCCAGTTCTGGGAAACCATTGTATTTGGTATACTTTGAATGAAATGCTTGTCTGCCAGGTCTATGAATCTAAGCTTCTAAAATCAAGAGGACTCAGCAAAAGCTTCAGAGAGACCTGTGTGTGTTTTTCTTTTTAAGATTCTCCAGGGGATTAACACTATCTGGTTCTTGTGGAGTGAGTGACTTCCTGACCCTATTGGTCTCCATCTTACCAAAATGGTTTAAGAAAGTTTACCTTGAGTCCAGTCTGTACTTTAGCAGAATTTCAAAAGTAAGGAGAAGACCTTGCATGTCCTCCATTTGTTTGTTAAGGCTTGGACTTCTTTTTTTATGATTTATTTATTAAAGAGAGAGAGAGAGTATGTGAACAGGGAAGGGGCAGAAGGAGAGAGAGAATCCTCCAGCAGACTCCCCAGTGAACATGAAGCTTGATGTGGGGCTCCATCCTAGGACCCCAGGGTCATGACCTGAACCGAAATCAAAGGTTGGATGCTCAACCAATTGAACCATCCAGGAGCTGCTGGACTTCTTTAGGAGAGAAGGAAGAGAGTTAGGGACAGTGAAAGGAAAAAGGAGAGACAAAGAAAGAGACAGGGACACAGAGAATGGAAGGAAGGAAGGAAGGAAGGAAGGAAGGAAGGAAGGAAGGAAGGAAGGAGAGGAGAGGAGGAAGAAAGGAAAAAATGGCTTCTGGACACAATAAAGTCTCAACAAATATTTGTGGAGTGAATAAATGAATGAATATAAATTTCTTAAAAGAAGGTATCACAGTGTAATGAATTTAGTCAATAGATAAATGATAAATACTACATTCTTTCTTGCTAGCTAGCTAGCAGAGAACTAAATAGATGGAGAAAAGATTGCTCCAGAATTCAAGGGAAGGGTACTGGCAAAGGACACTAAAGGTGTCAAGTAGCTTGCATGATTTTTCCTAGAGCCAGCCCAGTTTGACTTTGTCTCCAGGTAGGTTAATTATTTGATGTAGCATAGAGTGTCCATAAGCACAGGTTCCAAAGGCAAATTTCCTAAATTGAAATCCTGTTACCAATTATTGACCATCCTTAAGCCTCACCATTTCTGTGCCTCAGTTCCTTTATCTGTCCAATGAAGACAAGAGTGGTGCTTATATAATAGTGTTGGTACAAGGATTAAGAGTTAATATAGGTAAAAAAAACATTTAGTAAGCATGGGGAAGCTTTCATGTATTGGTTCTTATTATTCAGTAAGAATAAATGATGAAAAGTGTATCAACCTATTGTCCAGGCTACATCAAGAAGGAATGAGGATATCATCTTCGTGATTGTAGACCTTCAAAATATTGAATTGGTATATTAATAAAAATTGGTATATTAATTGGTATATTAATAAAAATATTTCCATTGCAATTACTTAATTGGTTTTCCAGGAAAATTAGCCTCTCATCAGTTTAAGCACTTTCTCCTTTGTTAAGCAGTCTCTTGGAGATTAGTCGAATATAAGAGCCTAGAACTGCAGAGCTAAGAAATACAGAAGGGGTGACATTATCCATAAGGTACCAAGAGAAGCAATCCTCACAGCCCCTGTTGGTAACCCGCAGCTCTTGAAGAAAGCCAACTGCCAAACATAGGAGTAAGCAACTTACTGTGTCTTAGGTCTGGAACATAATGGCCAATTATTTATTGCCAGTAATGCCTCACAGCAGACTAAGAAGACAACCATTTTCTCTCAGTAAATTTATATTGCCTGCATTCTGGAAAAAACAAATTGCATCTTGTTTGAATTGGAATTTGGCCATAATACCTAAAGTTAACATTCTTAAGATTGCAAAAATTATTGGTGATGATAAGAAAACAAGACCATATTTTTATATTTTAATTTTAACCCAAAGAGAGAAAACCCCAGCAGAGTTGGCAGGAAAAGCAATTGGAAAGGACTCAACTCTTCCAAATATTCGTCAATATAGAAATGGTTTTGAACACAAGTGATGAGGAAATCCCACAGACTGAGTTGGCATAGATTAAAGAACACAAAAAGTTGAGGGGGTTTAGTCCATGCAGAATGGGAAGAACTGAACTGCCCTTAAGAAAGCCATACTACAGAGTACACCAAGTTCCTAATCCATTACTCACTAACACGTTTTCAGTGTTTATCTGTTTATTTTTAACAAGGCCATCCATGAATCAACCGACAGCTAGTGCCAAGGGCAAAAGACAAAACTGCTCATTGACTGCTACAAGAGCTTTCAAAAATACTAATTGATCAATAGTGATCATTGGTACACTGATTCTTCGTTCCTTTAGGGATTTGCTTAACCACAGACTTTCTCTGGAGCCAATCTCATAATGCAGCCTCCCTTTGGATCTTCAGTAACCTCATTAATGGCTGCCCTGTGCTCCCTGTCTACTTTTAATTTCTTCTAGTAATAGAAAATACTTCATAATGGAAGATTTAATTAACTGAGTTTCCAAAAAGCTATTTACAGTGAACTGGGAACATTAGCTTTAATTTTTATTGTTCAAGAATGAAGATACCCTTTTTACAACAGATTAAATGCAGCAGGAAAACAACATTTTAACCACACTGAAGTGTGGGAACCCACTGGCAAAAGTCAATTGTGCTGCTGAGAAGACAAAGGCTATGACAGTCTAATCTGAGGGGAGAGGCCCTGTTCGAAGCTTCTCATAGTTTCCTTAACTTTCCTTGAGTAACATTTAACAGTCCCCATTCACACCTACAAGAGCTCTAACCTGAATGAGGATCAGTTTTCTACCACCAGAAGCAAAACATTATAGTAAGGTGTACAAGATGGCAGGTCCTCTCCTTCCCTCTCTTCCCACACAATAGAAGCTTACATCTTTTCAAAAAATATATGAGTGGCTTTTCTAGGCCTGTTAAAGATGTACCTTTTATAGCTAGGTCCTATTTTCAAGAAAATTCAACATTGGGTACTGTCAAAGAGAGAGAAAGAAAAATCAATGTGACCTTGGTAAAACAAAGAGGTCTTGAGGTCAATCAGCTAAATATTTGTACAGAAAAGATTTCATAGCATTTATGAATTTCTAACCTTTGAGTCTGTCCTGACATAAGCTTTACACAAAACTTGGTTGGCTATCAGTTACCCAACCAACTGGTAGGTAACTCAGTGAGTCCTCCCAGCCGCACACATAAACACCTAGCTGGGGCATGCATATGGCTTGCTTAAAGTGTGTCTCTAAACCCTCACAGAAAAGAGCTGCTGAATGTTACACACTAGCTTTTTTCAAAGTGAGGCTCTTTCATAGTTTTACCTTTTTCTCTCATTTACCAAATGAAATTAGACCTCATTACAGATTAATACCTCATGAATTGCATCTGTTAAGTCAGAGCCAATTTGAAGGATAGAGGTATATGCACCCAGAAGCACTAAATGCCCTGTGAGAAAGCAGAAAGGTAACTTCAAGGTATACAGCGCCAAGTAGGTTTTCATCTGTAAAAGACCTGGGTTCAATTCTTTGCTTCCAGGCTGAGTAAAATGGACATTCATGGCTCTATCATGACTTGTATCGCAAAAACCAGACTGCTGGCTTGCCAACCAATGTGGAAGCCGAACAAAGAAGGTGTCACATTGCAAATTTCTGTAAAAGTGGAAATCCTGAGTGTCAATCTGCTTCTGACTCCACTGTGCACAGACTAGGAGCTGAAACTTATCTGTAAGAGCTCTAAAACGTACTCTTCAGTAAAAGCAGCATAATTTCATCTATATTATCCAGAAAAAGCCTTGATACAGTTCACAGGAACCAAGCTTCAAAGACAAACACAAGTCCCAATATCTTTTCTTTGGGAAGGTTTAAATATCATAGCTTTTATTGTGTTTGGACCTCTGAAGCAACTGATTTAGGAGTTAACTTTTGTAGGAGTTTACTGCTCCCCCCAAATAATTCATTACCAATGGTTATTCTGCCTTTGCAATTAATCAGGTTTGAAAGTGCTTCATTTGGTGCATTTGTATTGTTTAAATAAATCTGGAAACACTAACCCTGTCACGTTCAGGGGTCGAGTGTGGGAATGAATCTGTAGACACAGAGGGTAAAATACTTCAAGGCGTATCCCCAAGAGATTTCCCGCTGGACAATCAGAATTTATTTTCCAAGAGGAGGGTGTCCCCGTGCAAGTGAGCCCCATGGTGTGTTTTAAGGTCTCCTTAACCTGTCTCAGCAGATTGCATAAATCACAGCCATAAAGTCTTCCCATTCAGCATGTTAGGGCTAGAGAAAGCTGACCAGCTTCTGACCTCTTATTCTGGGCCCCAACTGACCCTAACTTAGAAGTTCAAGCGGTCAATTGCAGGTCACTGAGGGCAGTCTCAGAATCTTTTTAATTCCACTTGGACGGTAAGGTTAAATGTAGACAGCAAGGTATTTTCCCAAGTCTGGGGATGTGCTGCTTACAGAGTCCACACCTAGATGACCAAAGGAGAAAGAAAGAAAAAAAAAAAAAAAAAAGGAGAGGAAGGAAAAACAAACTCTAAGTTGGTGTCCTCCTAACCAGCCCCACTTTGGTCAACACCACGCGGGTCGTTTATCAGTATAATGGATCTACAGACAGCCTTAAACAATTGTCAAACATTCTTTTAAAAGCCATTAGTTTTTCAACTAATATATATCTGTTTTGTGCATTTGTTGAACCCTTCACTTGTCACTGAGAATGGCCTGTTAAGCTAAGCAGAGGCCTGATCAGTTTTCAGTGAGCGCTGAGCCTCAGGGTTCACCTGGGTCAGCCACAAGATTTATGAGGCCCAGTGCCAGTATCTGATTGGGACTGTTAGTGCTAAAGAAAGCTGACACTTCCTCCCCTTCCCTCCTCCTCAAGCTCGACACACAAAGTCCAGTGACTTAACTTGTACATTCCCACTGGCTGCCTAAGAGGCAGCAAAATTGATGACCTGTACATACACCAAAGTGGACATCAATAAAAAAAGATGGATGTGAACGAGTGGAGTGACATGCCTCATTGCTGAGGGGACTGAGGAGGGGAGAGAAAAGGTTAAAAAAACACTAGAAAGTTATTTATATAAGCTTCAAGGACAAGGATTTTTGTCACTACTTACCTAAGGATTTGCTCTTACAATATTCTTTCCTCTAGCTTCTAACCTTCTCCGGTTGGCACCGAAAAAAAAAAAAAAAAAAAAAAAAGAGAGAGAGAGAGAAAGAAAAAAAGAGAGAGAGAGAAAAAGAGAAAGGGGAAAAAAAAAAGAAAGAAGTCTGAAGTCTGGAGACCTCTGGTAATCCCTAGATCTTTTTATTTGTTGGCGTAAATCCAGAAACTTTTATTATTCTTTTTTGGTCACAAAAATGTGACACCATGATATGGATGAAAACTCTTGAAACATGCAAAAAAAAAAAAAAAATGTAGGGTAACATTCTAAAAAGGGGTCGGGATTGACTAAGCATTGCCATTGTGCTTCTTAACAAGAATAGTTAAAAGCTGAGAGGATGGCATTTTCTAGAACCTAGTAGCTGTGAGTGCTCTGAAATAACCTGCTCATGCTAAAGCATCTCCCAAGGAACTTTCCAAACACATTAGGAATTATACTCATGAAGATGGAATCCACAGACTAGTTTACAGATGGGAAATGAATGAAAGTAACTGGATTAAACTTTAGTATACAGGACACATTCTATCTTAAAGGGCTTGTGAGAAAAAATATTTGGGAGCTTAGCTAGCTCTCCAAATTAGATCCAAAAAAAGACAAGTAAAATGAACAAAAGAATAATTTTCAGTATTTCTTCTTGCTCTCTTTTTACATTTTTTATTTATTTATTTTTGCAAGAGAGAGAGCATGAGCAGGGGTGGGGGGCAGAGGGAGAAGCAGACTCCCCACCAAGCAGGGAGCCCAATGCTGGGCTTGATCCCAGGACCCCAGGATCATGACCTGAGCCTAACATAGACTCCTAACACACTGAGCCACCTAGGCGCCCACTTCTCCTTCTCTCTTGATGTGTTTACTTGCCCTCTAGGATGTTTTCTGAATGCTTATATATTATGTAAATGAGGTCTAAATCTAAAATGTGACCAGCGAGGTTGGGAGTGATTATGCACTCAGCCACAGCAGAAGAAATGGCAGAGTCCCAAGAGCACAGTGTTTGCACAGGTCTGTTCCATCCTAACTCCGCCTTGATTTTGATGCTCCATTCAGGAAACGTGGTCTGATAGTCTACTCTCTTACAGCAGAAGAAAACGGCAAAAACTATGAAATTAATTTTTAATAATTCCTGGTGTTCCAGATGACGATACTATCTTTTATATTGAGATAAAGCCTTATTTGATTCCAGATCAAGAGAGTAAAAACTAATGCTGCCACACTATCCCTTTTGTGTGCAGAGACTGAGCTTGACATCTTTGAGAAAGGAGTTTGAAGTTCTTACCATTTCAGCAACATCAAGATGGGTCAATTTCACAGTCTACAATCTAACACCTCTCATTGCTCTGAGATGGCAGTAGAGTATGTTTTACACCGAATCACAACAGAACTTGTGACAAAGTGGAGCGACGAAGTCCTTATCTCTGGTGACTTTGTTTCCTAGATTAGCACAGCCATTCTGTCCAGAATCAAAAACTCTCACATGAGGGGATTCTGTGAGACCCACACTCTCTTCTGCCCAGCTGCTGACCCTATCTAACTTCCTAGGCACTGCCTTATCGGTATACACACAGCAACTTTTGAGCAGGAAGGTTTACTATCAAGGACGGAGTAACATCAGCCAGGTTTGGTTAGTCACTATTCCCATTCTAAAATAACATAGAGTTTGCCATCAAAAAATCTGTCAGAGGAAGCCTTTTCCAACCCTGATACTTTGTCTGATACCAGCTCGGTTTTAAAGTCATACTAAGCCCATCTCTCCAGGTTTCCATGTGAGAGTTCACATCTTCGCCCTTGGGATTTTTACAAACTCCTCACACAGTGGCTTTTCTCCAGGCTCAACAAGCTACCCCTCATTTCTCTAAAGAGAGTCAAATCCTCACAGGGACTTCAGCAAGATCAGGAGGAAGGATTTGCATTGGTGGTCTCAAGCTCAGCTTAGACCTAAAGTAACTGCAAGCAGCAAAATAAGGTGAGTTTATAAAATCCTTGATCTAACAGCATGTTAAGAGGGGTTTTAAGAGTTTGATTGTGAGCTACTTCCTTTTATTACCTTTAATATCAAATGTATTTTTGTTTCTTATGATCACTATTAAAGTCATAAAGTGCTTTGGGTTTTTTTTTTCCCCTTTCTTTAATGACGACATGATAGAGTTGTGAGAATCACCTAGCATAGTGCTTGGCATCAAGTAGCTCTTTAATGCATTTTAACTGACCTTCCCAGCTCCCTCTGGTCTTCTTTGTGGCTGAGCGATCATCCACCTAGAGGATGGACTTTCCAGAGGATCTTAGCCAAAATATACAGATCAACATTTTGACAAGTTAATAAAGAAGTCCTGAGTAAAACCCCCTTACTTTCTCCAGAATATCTAAGAAAGCCTCTGAAATGTCCATCTTAGATCCTGATGGCTCCTCCTCTTATTTAGATGTGCAAGTATCATCGGAGACTTCATCAAAAGATGGTTGAGAAATGGTGGCTACATTCCCTGCCCTAATCACTACATATGAGGTCATTCCAAAAGGTAGACTGGAGATCCAAGAATGACACTTCCAAAGGGCTCAGTGTCATCTATTTGAGAGAGAATTTGAGCTCTTAGAGGGTTAAAAGTAACCCTGATTCTTTGATGGCTAATTCTGGATCCTCTGCTGAGATGCTTCTGATCTTCTATTCAACTGACAACATAGATTTCCCATTAGCATCAGGCAGCAATATTCAAAAATTTCCTTAAGATGCTCAGGAATAGAGTCCACTGTGCCATTTGTTCTGGGACCTCTTGACTGAAAAAGTGTTAATGGGACATATTTCAGATTATCTGAGTAAGGTGGAAGAATTCATAAATTCTTAATTCAGGGCCAATGGTATGTGAGAAGATGCTGAGACCATTGGGGCTGAACTGGGTTCTGCTACCCAGGTGTACCTGCAAGTTTGATCAAGCTCTGAATTCAGTCTGATGTCAGGAGGCTCTAAGGCTTTTCATTGGTCTTCTCTGAGCTGGAAATGGATGTCAAGGGAAAGTAACTTCTTCTAACCTCACAGGATTCTGGAAAGTGACATTCCAGGGTTCCTCCAGCTTGAGGCAAATAATTGGTTCTGCCTCACCTGATCTAGAAAAAAAATAGTTTAAAGTCTCACTGGTCTTTCTTTATGCAACATAAAACTTTCCTGGAATTTAGAATCACAATGTTAATCTTAAAAATCAGGGATATGGGGGCACCTGGGTGGCTCAGTGGGTTAAAGCCGCTGCCTTCGGCTCGGGTCATGATCCCAGGGTCGTGGGATCGAGCCCCATATCGGGCTCTCTGCTCTGCGGACAGCCTGCTTCCTCCTCTCTCTCTCTCTGCCTCTCTGCCTACTTGTGATCTCTGTCTGTCAAATAAATAAATAAAATCTTAAAAAAAAAATCAGGGATTTGGGGGCACCTGGGTGGCTCAGTGGGTTAAAGCCTCTGCCTTCAGCTCAGGTCATGATCCCGGGGTCCTGGGATCGAGCCCCACATTGGGCTCTCTGCTCATTGGGGAGCCTACTTCCTCCTCTCTCTCTCTCTGCCTGCCTCTCTGCCTACTTGTGATCTCTGTCAAAAAAAAAAAAAAATTAAAAAAAAAAATCAGGGATTTTACCAAAGAATGAATGCACCCTGGATATATAACAAATAGATTAAAAGCATTTTTATAGATAAACCCTAAAAGTTTGCCAATTCTGAGATTGTTTTACTATTAGTTCTCTTTCCATGAGGCAGAGAATCATAGTAAATGAGTCAAATTACTGCCCTTTTATCCTTTGTTGATTTTTAATGTTATTTTTCAGTTTTAAAAAATCATCACAATTATGCATGAAAACATCTAAAAAGTTACTAAGAATTAAATTAGGGAACCAACCAATGCTGAGAGTTTAATGAATCACAACTAAGTGAATCTTCTTGAATTCATTAATCAGTACAGATGTCACAACTGAAAAATTGAGTTGTAAAGTCACTATCTCAACCTAAATCTCTGTGTCAGTATATAGTCACATACTTCATACTTTCCTTTACAAAGACAGATCATAAACTATCAATACCAGATATGTACCAGATATGCTATTCAGGTGTCTCCCCATAAGATCAAAGTGTTTGAAACATCTTAATGATTTAGTATATGCTCCATACCATTCAGGTGTCTCAGAATTAAAATTGCAAAAAATCCATTGTCAAACTATGTCAGTAAGAAAATAGAGTTGTGGCAGTCTTTTTTTTTAAAGATTTTATTCATGTATTTGATACTCAGAGAGAGAGATAGTGAGAGAGAGAGACAGCAGAAGCAGGGGGAAGGGCAGGCAGAAGGAGAGGGAGAAGCAGGCTCCCCACTGAGCAAGGAGCCCGATGTGGGGCTCAATCCCAGGACTCTGGGATCATGACCTGAACAGAAAATAGATGCTTAAATGACTAAACCACCCAGGCACCTCAGTTTTGTTAGTCTTTAGCCATTGATAAATATAGCATGGTCAGGACAGATCAGGAGAGAACACTTTTGAAGCTTTTGCTGTATTACATGTTCGTTTACTGCCTAATCAGGCAAATTGATGCTAGCTGTCTGCTCAATTGCTAGTGATTAGACATCGCTGGCACATAAGAACACCTTGCCGGGACCATGGGGCTAGTCCTTAATAGCAATGAATCGTTTGCTGTGCTCATACCACAAGGCAGTCTTTGCCACAATGATCAAAACACATCTGAATAAAATAAGCATTTGGGGGGTGCCTGGGTGGCTCAGTGGGTTAAGCCTCTGCCTTCGGCTCAGGTCATGATCTCAGGGTCCTTGGATCAAGCCCCACGTCAGGCTCTCTGCTCATCGGGGAGCCTGCTTCCCCCCATCTCTGCCTGCTTCTCTGCCTACTTGTGATCTCTCTCTGTCAAATAAGTAAATAAAATCTTAAAAAAAATTTTTAATAAAAAATAATAAAAATTTAAAAAATAAAAAAACAAGGAAAATACTACTGCTTATTATTTATAAACATCATCATCATTATTTTTACTTTTGTAGGAAGAAAAAGGAGAAGGAGGAAGTGAAGCAGGAAGAAAGAAGAGGAATGCATCTCTTTTTTGCTCAGAATTATTAAAGGCTTTTCATCAATAGCCAGTAAAATGTGCATCTTACTTCTTCCTGAGACTCTTTAAGTAGTTCATGGAAACCACCTGATAATAATTTTGGGCAAATAATATAACCAAAGTGAAAAGATGGCACTCACATGACTAATTTAATTCAATGGGCGCCTACGTTGGTCCAGTAAAGAGATTCATATATAATTACTAGAGCAATAGAGTGCCCCACTCTGTTCATATAATCTGTTCAACTATCTTCATAATCAACACGGCCCATCCCACCTAAATTTAATGTGCAGCCACTCATAACCATTAAGACCTCTGGCGGTTACAACAGCCTTCTTAGCCATGCTAGCATCCAGTTTATACTTTTCCCCCCAGACATAGCCAACATTCAAAAGCACTGAAATTATTCTTTTTTAAAAAACTACTTTGGACTACTTGTTCTATTCTACTGTAATAAAACAAAAATCTATATTGCAGACTCTGGTAGTACTTTGCATTGTCTGTTCCCAGGATGACTTGTCACAATTCTGTTGTGACTCCCAATTTCATTTAACGGACAACACTTACACCCCAATAAACAGCAAGTCTGTATATTAGATGGGAAAAGAATATGCAGGGGTGGAGGGAACACAGTTTCTAAAAAACACAAGAAAAAAGTGAAAAGCCTGCAGTGCAAACTGGAGAAAAGGATTTTGCCCCCTATTCCAAAGGGTTGCTTCTGTCACCAAGTTCTCATTTCCATGAATTTTTTTCTATTAAGATCTGCTGGGAAAATAAAAGCAAAGGGTAGAGCAGAATTTGCTGGAGATGACAGATAGCTCTTCTTTAATGACTTATAAAAGAAAAGTGGCATCTCAAGTTTTATTTTGTGGAACACAGAAGGAATATGCTAAGCAATGCTATAGATTTTATCTAGCATACCCATTTTGCTCATTTGTGGAAATATTATCATTTTACTATTACAATTATTGACACATTTCTAAGGAGTATATCTATTAAGTTATTTTATCCTTTCTAAAGTATTATTAAGGATGAATGTCCTTAGAGCGAAGCCTCTGGTCAATAAAAAGGGAAATTCACAACTAAATAAACTAATTGCAGTATATATAAGGGAGTTTTCTTCAGCTAAAGGAATTTTCCATTAAGAATACGGAAACTTAAGTTTGCTACTTTATGGGAGGTATTCTATAAAATATTTCTTATGAAAATTAAACAAAGTATACCTACCTCAGTGAAGTTACAAGTTAAAAAACAAACAAAAAAAAAAAACAAGCACCTGTTAATATACCTTCATCCATTCTCCACATAAAATTACTTTTTTTTGATGATACGCATTCACTGAAACAAACAAAAAAACACACACCAGCAAGGCTAGTATTAACCATAGTAAAATTCTGGTGTACAATCTTCCAGATAGAATATAGGTAAGAAGCTTCTGGATCAGATTTTCTAGTTAGAAGAACAGGCCCAGTTACATTTTCTTATTTATCCTATTTACCCTCTAAACTTTTTTTTTACAATACTTGAAAAGATTAGTGTTTTATTTTAAATTGATTCAACTCTATACAGTGTGTTTTGTGGGAGACAAAAACCAGGAGACTCTCTTTTCCTATGTCTTTAAACTAGTATATAACTTCTGTTTAAGGGCCTAGTGACAACTGTAATGGATAATTTACAACCTCCAGGGCTTCTGGATTAAATAACAGAGGTTCTGTAAACCAACAGGCTTCAGACTTCGGTGAAAGCACCAGTAATTTGTTTATTGCCCTTTCTCAGTTCCTCAATTAGAATTGATCTCTCCTAAACAGTCTAGCATTGCTAATTGTTGGGCAAGGGGGAAAATAACGTAATCTTTATAGGCATCTTCTAGCCTAGTATTTGTCCTTATTATTCCATGCCATAATCTCACCTAAGCACAGATAGACAGACGGAATCCACATACCTAGCTGAGACAAGTACTTTTGAATTTAACTTATAAACAACCAAAGTTGAAGGAGTTGTGTTTGGAAGAGAGGAAAGGGTGACTGATTGGATCTGATACTGAGCCAATGACAGACAGACAAGAGCACTTGATTAGCGTTCCTGTCCTGCCAGATCATGGATCTGAATTCTACTGATCGGAGTTTAATCAGGATTTAATCTCCTTATCATGTCTAGGTGTTGACCAACTCTAAGTACTTAACAAAATAAAGAACCCCTACAGGCATTTCCCCTTCAAAGCCTAAAGGACAGTTAGGTGTCTCCTATCTTATTTTTTTTCCATTAATAGTGTTGAAAAGAAATACCTGTCATCATCCACTAAGCATGTCCTAATTTAACCTGTTTAACTCCTGAATTGTTTGTTTAAAAAGGTTTGATTTATTTATACTAAACCTTCATGTTCTTGACCCACCAGGTTAGAAATTGGAAATATGCTTTACACAAGCATGTGTGTATGTGTGTAAAGCATGTCCTAATTTACACTGTTTAACTTTTGAATTGTTTTAGAAAGCCATGTATTTATTCAAGTCTTTATTTTCTTGACCCAATGTTTTCAAAATTAAATATATATGCACACACACATACATGTTTGTTTGTATAGCATGTACTTTAAATTCCAGCTTCTCGTTCTAAGACTGTATCTCCCTTGAATGTCCAACTGAACAAGCAGTACATTAAAAGACAAAGCAAAATTGTCCTTCAAATCCTTCCAACATTATACATCACATGTAAAGTTCAATGACAACTTTTGTCTGTCGCTCCCTGACTTAGTGAACCCTCATTCCACTTTGCCATATTAAAGTTCTTCCTTTAATCTTTACAGCAGCCTAGTAAGAGAGAGTAGGAATGTTTACTGTTTGCTTGCTCTAAAGTAAAACTGCTTATTTCACTTGAAGGTATCCTCCTGAAGACTGTCTAGCCATAATTTCTTTTTGATTGCCCAAATGTAAATACTTGTATGCGAATTGTCTTTATGTCTCCACTACTTTCTTAAAAATTAAAGTAAAATTAATGAAATTGACAATAAAAATAAATAAAACTACACAAACCAGATATTACAGATCTAGAAATGAGAATTAATCTATCTGGGGTTTTAATATCTGATTAATATTTTAATTATTTTAAGCATTTGATAGTCGACTTAATTTTTATGGCAGCATATAATCAAAATAATGCATAATACCTCTATTTTGTCTAATGTACTTCAGCTGGAAGATGGAAGTCTATGGGACAAAGATGTTTTACTATTTGAAAATATCAGTAAACTCAAACATTCAACTCAATGTAAATTAATCTTTTATACAAGAAATTATTTAGAATCAAATAGATTTCAAATAGTATTTTATGATTCCTCAGTTATTTTGTTATTTACATTTTGTTCAACTCGAAAATCTATACTTTGGGAGATTTATTTTTATTTTATCTTCTCTGAAATAAGTTTATTCATTTCTAGTTTTCAGTAGCACCATGAAACTAAGTCAAATGTTAAATATCCAACTACCCCTGGTGTAGTCAAATGTGATTGGTTGATTTTAGAGGATATCCCCATTTGAAATAGAGGATTGAGACCAACTATACTGACAGAAGATAAAGAAGACAAAAGCATTTTCAATGTTGCTTCAGTTTTCAAGGAAGGCTTTTCTGCAATTTTATTTTTTTATGAAAATTTCTATAAATATCCTTAAATATTACATTATCTCACTAAACTCAGAAAGAAGATCTATGATAAATACCCCTTCACTGTCATATACATAATATTGTAAAAGATAAGTTAGACTGTAAATAAAACTAACCCTTTTTAAAAAATACATATTAAAGATATTTTAGAAGTACTCTTCAATAATGCATTTTCAACAAATATATAACAGAAAACTTGATTTATGCAAATAATGTCCTAATCTCGGAATTGCTTTTAGATAGGATTCACTAAATTTCAGTTTAGAAAGAATGTGTGTCTCAAAAAAATGGGTAATATTGAGCTAAATAACAGCATTGGCTAACCAGCACTGAGGCATAAGCAGGGAAAAATAAAATAAAAGTCTATTATTTTTTGACTATGAATGCTTTCTAAAGTAACTCAGATGCTTCCATTTTATTTGAATATTGCTTTTTGTTTCCTCTATTAAGTAGTGCTTAAAAACCACAACTTCAGTCAATCAGTAAACAGGATCATTACTTCTAAGTGTTTCAGATTCTAAATCAAGGGTTTCATTTAATTTTCCTAGCAGAATAATGCATATAGATGAGGATGTCAAATTGCAAATAACCTGTATTAGAATAGCGTTTACAGTGCTTATGGTAAGTAATCAACATTATTGACTTAGCTCAGGGATTTAAAATGCTGAAAAACACTAACAGAATAAATTGATTGGAAGAACAGAGAAGTACATCACTGTGTTAAAGATTTGAAATGAAAGTGAAACGCATTATATGATTTTGTAGTTTAAAAGTACATGTGCATATATAGATATGCACGTAGATGGATAATGTGGGCATTATTGATTTAAACTCTCTATTGGGATTAAAGGGAGAATGCCGAGTTTCGTTTCAATGGTAATGTTGGCATTCATTATCAATATGATAAAATACAAATTGGTGGCTCTGCAATACAGATTTAATGCCCCTGCTGAACTTTTTTCCATTAGCAGCTAATGGCTATTCCTGTTTACCTTCTATGACTCCAAATGCTCATTCCATCTTCTTTTCTGTGATCATAATGGTTATACAGGAAATGATTTTGCTAAAAATGAAAATATCCTATTTTATTTTAAAAATGATAGAACTTGCATCTGTAAACATGACTTTAATCTATGCCTTCCATGATGTGTCAGCGTTCTCAAAAAGAATCTTGTTCTGAGTTTATAAAATAGAAATGAAACATCTCATAACTTGAAATAGTAAGAAAAAGACTTGTTGCAATTATTAAAGTGAATCAGTTCACTCTCAGAATAGCTTATATTTTTAACATATATACACAAAGTGAGCATTTCTTTTCCATTATTAAAAATCTATTTATCATGATAAACAAATCTACTCATTAAATTGCTTTTCTCTATTCTATATAGCAATAGTTTATTTTCAGGATGGCTTTCAACTACTAAGTTGGATTTATTTTAAAGAAAGAAAAGTACAAAAACTCTTATTAATTTATTTTAATTAAGTCCATTGCAATAATCCCTGGGGAGAAAACAATTAAACATTGAATAAGGAACAATAAAAATCAAGTTCATTTCCTCTGTGCAGCTGAATTCCCTTAGTCATCTCTTTTTCTCAAAATAAAGCCTTTAAGTTTTGTAGATTTTTCAGTGAAATATCATAGTTTAAATGAGGTTATAATACTAATACTTAATATTATTGCACGTCTACTGTATACCAAACACCATTCTAAGTACTTAATATACTCAGATAATTATCTCAAACTTATGATATTAAAGAAATGACCCAATTTAAAAATGGACAAAAGATCTGAACAGACATTTATCCAAGGACATACAAATGGCCAATAAACACATAAAAGATGCTCAAGATTATTAACTATCAGGGAAATGCAAATGAAAACCATAATGAGATACCACTTCACACCACTATGGTGGCTATAATCAAAAAGACAGGTAATAGCAAGTGTCGGTGAGGCTGTAGAGGAATCAAAACCCATATACACTGCTGGCAGAGATGGAAAATGGTGCAGTATCTGGCACTTCCTTGAAAGATTAAACATAGGGTTACCATGTTTTATGATCCAGCAATTCCACTCCCTAGGTATGTAGTCAAGAGAAATGAGAACACAAGTTTATACAAAAACTTGGAGAGAAATTTATAAATAGCCAGAAGGTAGAAATAACCCAAATATCTATTAACTGATGACGGGGTAAATAAAATACAATATATCCATCCAAGAAATATTACTTGACAATTAGAAGTAATTAACTGCTGATAAATGCTATAACATAGATGAACCTTGTCACTACTATGCTAAATGAAAGAAACTAGACACAAAAGATATATTTTGCACGATTTCACTCAGATGGAATATCCAGAATCAACAAATTAAAACAGTAGGGAAGTAGCTGCCTACGACTGATGAGGTTTGGGGAACAGATACTGACTACTATTGGGCGTGAGATTTCTTTTGAGGGCAGTGAAAATGTTCTAAAATTGGTTGTGGCAAATATTGCAAAACTCTGTGAATATATTTAAAAGCCATTGACTTGTACACCTCAAATGGGCAAGTTGTATGCAATGTGAATTATATCTCAATAAAGCTGTTTTATATATTTTAATATATTTATATATGCATAACTTTTTTTTCTCTCAAAGACAACAAGGACCATATAGAGAGGTTAAACAACTGGCCCAACATGACAGCAAGGGGTATCCTGAAATGAACCTGTGGCATTTGGTTCCAAAGTCCACACACACCCCACTAAGCTTACTGACTGTGCAGATAGTAGTTCTGCTTCTCATGTGATGATTGATTTTATTTTAATAAAATATTTTGTTTAAAAAAAAATCACTCCCCAATATAGCTCCAAATGAAAGTTTTCTCAGTTAACACTGAAGGGCTGTTCTTTCTATAACAAGAAAATATGACCTACGATAAATAACTATATTAACCAAGACATTTCAACGTATTAATACAGTTTATTCTGAATGTCCATGTTCTTAAGAAATCAGAACAATCTGCAAGGAATGGCACATATTCAGTAGCTAGCCTCAACAAACCCATTCTCCACAGATACTGAGAGTTTACATTTGTATTACTGTAACCTCTATGATTTTTAGTTATCTAATCGCATTTCTTAACCCAGGAAAAAATGCCAAATGTCAAAACGTACTTGTTATGTTATTGTAGGCAATTTCTCTTTTCACTTAAGGATTTTGTTGAATGGCTTTTGGAAACACAGAATGGATTCATAGTACTTTCCAGCTAAGGAAACTGAAAGACCTTCTAGCAAAATTGTGCAACTGGAGAAAACGTCACTCAAAGAAGTGAAATCATTGGTAAAGTCACTAGATTCCATAGCAGCTAAAACTAAAGGCATCATAATCAACATCTTCAAAATAATAACAACAGAAATAGTCAGCACGTATTGAAAATATCTCATAGGTCAGGCAGTGCAACTACACATGTCGTACTTATCTCATTTCACCTTCAGAGCAAGTGTAGGTACCATTACTATTTCTATTACACAAATAAGAAAACTGAGGTCTAGAGAAGTTAAGCCACCTACCCGAATCATGGAACTAGCTGCAAGTGGTGAACCCACAACTGAAATCCCAGGCTTTCTGATCTGTTCTTAAACCCCACACTATACCTTAATCACGATCAATTCGGCAATCTCTTTTTTATTAAAAATAAATATTAGGAAAGCTAACACATTATCAGAAACACCCACTAAAATATGAATCATATAATAAAAGTGAATCATAAAATAATTATTTGTTCATATTATATTTATTATATTCATTTATTATTACATTTATTACATTTATATTTTATGAGATAAAATACAAGTGAAGCATAAAATGAAATTTATCATCATAAAAAGATTTAATTAGCCAGAATTTGGACTCAAAGAGATATTGTGACAGATTATAACCTTCATCCCTAAACAATATATAATGGCAATAAACTGTTTTCTCATCCTGCTGCATAAATCAGGCAGATTTATACCAGAGGAATACACTTGCGGTAAATAATACACAGTTAATTTAATACCTTTTTGGAAGTTATTGGTGTGCCTTTTAACAAAGACTGTGCCTCCAAAAATGATGAAATCAAATTACTTTGAAGACCCAAAGATAAATTACTCATGACACACAACATGGAAACTGCTGCAAGAGGAGACAAAGGAGCACTGATGTCTTTCCAGCTGTACCCAGCTCACCTAGTCACTCAACACTCCTCTCCGCCTGGAATGACCTCTCTCTTCTCCTGCCCACATTCCTACCAATGTCCGTCCTCTCCCCTTGTGATTCTCCTCCTCTAGCCCTGAGCCCCTAGAGACAATTATGAACTAGAGTTGCCCTGTCTGCATTTCAAAGATAATTCCTTAGACTGAACATTACTCCTGCCATAACTTACATACTAATCATATGTAACTAATCATGTATTTTATTGACTTGAGGTTGTCTTTACATGTTTGTTTTTTTCCTCTGCCTCAATGATCATATGCTTTCTATGAAGAAAGATGCCAAACTTCTATTGATTTGTCATCCAAATTTCACGAAAGCTACATGCATGCTAAAATGTTTACAGACTTTAATGTACAGGACAGTGAACAAAGGCAAAAAAAAAAAACTTTTTCCATTTTTTAATTTCACTTCTATTCCCAGGATACTTCCTAGAGTGTGCCCCTGGGGCTCTGCCAATTCCTGACCTGTCATCAGGCTGTAGACTTCTCCCTTTAAGAACTGATCACAGCCATTTCAGACAGAAAATCCTGCTAAAGATAACAGGACCATATAATAATAATAATAATAATAATAATAATAATAACATTAATATATAATAACAATATAATGGCATTTGTATCATTATTTTTCCCTTTGGAAAATGCAATCTATTTTTTGGATTGGATTATATTGGATTGATAAGATTTGTGAGTTTATTAACCACAATCCAAAAATCTTGGTTTGGGGTCCAACAGCACTCCCCTTAAAGAAATAAGATACTAGGACTGTAATACCCTTTATTTTTTATGAGACATTTTAATGTTTTAGATGGAAATAATGGTGTTCCAAATTGGCAATTCTGAAACAGAAAAGTGACTTAAAGAGCTATGGACTCTCAACCATATACGGATAAATAGACAACAGTCTATTTATATCAAATCCCCCTGATCCATATATCTATAGGGAAAAAATGTCGTTTGCCCATTTGATCTTCTTTCACTTAAACCCAAGAAGTATTAGGATTTCCATTCATTTCTGCTGAGATTGAAGAACTTCATTCTTCA
This sequence comes from Taxidea taxus jeffersonii, assembly GCA_003697995.1. Classification (NCBI taxonomy): domain Eukaryota; kingdom Metazoa; phylum Chordata; class Mammalia; order Carnivora; family Mustelidae; genus Taxidea; species Taxidea taxus. The sequence continues at coordinate 13,498 of RCUC01170951.1, read as the reverse complement.
GCTGCAGGCTAGACCGGGGAGCTGCTCCATGAGGAAGCAACACAGAGCCTTGTTCTCCTCACGTGTGTTATTGCCGCTGCTGCTGCAGGTGCTCAGAAGGGCTACACCTGTGTTTCTCACATTGCGCTTATAGGCATTTATTGGGGATCATTACCCCCAGCAGCTAGAAGATCCCTTTCTACATATCCTGCAAGATCCCCCAGTAGACACAAGTTTGTATGACCGCTGGGGTGAGCATCCTATTCATGATGAGGGCTCCATCTATGGTGTGGTAGGTGGGGCTCTTCCTGTAAGTCCTGTCTAGACCATGTCATGCAGCTAGAATCACACTCACTGGGTTTTCTATTCTCCTACCTGTTAGTCATCTTTACATGTTTTGCTCAGTGTCCTTAAATAATTCTTAAACTGAAAGGTTTATGTGCAATATAAAATTTGATTATTCTAGATTAGGGCTAATTGTCAAGAAGGAAGGAAGGAAGGGGAGGGAAAGGGGAGAGAGAAAGAGAAAGAGAAGAAAGAAAAGAAAAAGAAAGGACAGGAAAGGAGAGGAAGGAAGGAAGGGAGAAGGAGAGAGGGAGAGAGGAAAAGAGAGGGAGAGAGGGAGAGAGAAGAAAGGAAAGAAAGAAAGGAAAGGAAAAGAAGGAAAGGAAGGAAAGAAGGAAGGAAGAGAAAGAAAGAGAAATAGAGCAAGGGAGGAAGGGAGAAGGAGGTGGTCCTTAAGAAATTCAAAAGCTCTTGTGATTTCAATTAGATTTAGACCGGGAAGAATTTTGTGCACCTTCGTAAGTTTAGAGAAAAAGAAAAGAGTTATATTAAGTAGATTTTCCCCTCCAGGAATGTTTGATATTATTTTACTGAAATAAGAAAGTATAAAATGTAAACTGCATTATAGTTTCATCATTTGACTCTAAATATCAGTCTGCATTTGAAATGCATTTTATCAGTACTACAGGTTTCCAATTTTTTATCCACAATTCTAAAACCCAAACAGATCTGAAAACCAAATATTTTCATAAGTTAATTCCAAAATTCCTGTGGTGCCAAAATGTGACTCAAATTACATGAACTAATTTAACCATTTAGTGTGAGTGCTCCTACGTTTTATTTTAGAATATTTGTAAGTTTGATTTCCAGATATTGCCTCAGACCCCACCAGCAATGCACATAATACATGGTATACACACTCTCTAAAGGCTGAAAACTCTAAATTATAATAACACATCTGCCCTCAAATTTTCCATATAAGGGATCATGGATTGACAACTGTGTAACTAAATGTTAGTAGTAACTTAGATATACATGTGTGTGTGACTTATATATATATGTGTATATATATATATATATATATGCATTCATGAACATACACAGATGAAATAACAAGAATCAGAAGAAAAATGAAGACTATATTAAGCTTCAATCTGTATTGATTCTTGTATTATAGAGAAGAAAACTGAAAACATAATAAATGAACAAAAGCAGGATATTAGCTAAATATATTCAGGCATGTCTATAAAAGAGATCCAGGAAAACTTAAGAACGACACTACTGTGGCATATTTGGGGACATGGAAATGTTCACTGAACATTATTAAGAGAAAAGCAGGTCACCAACAGTTTGACTAAAATCCAAACTTTATAAAACTCTACATTCACACATAGAAATTAACGTGAGCAAATGCATAAAAAGAGACCAGAAATGGTTATTCTTGGATGATGATTTTTTTCATAGTTTTTATTTTCTACCCTTTGGTTTTTCTTTAGTTTCCTTTTCTACCATATTGCCCCTGTGTTTTTTGAAGGTTCTGGTTTGTTTCTAAGAAACACCAAGTGAACATGAAACAAAAGAAACTAGATAAATGCTTTAAACACACACACACACACACACACACACACACAACCGATGATAACTACACCTCAGATGCTGAAAAATTGCTTGCCCTTCTCTGGCTGTATATATGAAGAGCTGGTGTGGTGTTTTTCTGCTCTGGTGGGTAAGAGTTCATTTTATGAAAAGAGAATTATGCCGAAAAACAGAGAAACTTTAGCAGTTCTGGGCTGTGCTTTGTATACAAAGATGATGTTATTGACTCCCTGACACTGAGGAAACATCAGTATTTCTTCATGGCTGCAATTACCTAATTTGGGAAATGAACCAGACACCATAGCTTCATCGAGATGATAGCTGTGGACATAAAGTGCTGTGGCTGCCATTTTTTTTCAGCTTTTTTTTTTTTTCCTGCAGCAAAGCAATAATGTATAGTTCTAAACTCCCATGCTCTTCAAATTGTCTATGTCCTTTAAATAAACAGCATTTCCAGTTAGAAATGTAAATCTCACTCTCAGGGTACTATGTGTGGCATCACCTTTGTGGTCAGAATACAGTATTCTGATAAGCATATAAAATACTATTGAAAGTGCTATGGAACAGGATACATTTCTCACAGTGGGAAGAACCCATCAAACTAGAATTTTTTTGAGTGAATTTATATCCTCAAACTTCGAAGGCCAATCTAAATATTGATCTAAACTGCCCATACTGATCTCCAGGTCTCCAGGCCATATAACTCCATATGCAGAGTAATTCCTTCTACTATAGGGGCTTTTAGTCAAGGCTTGAAAGTATTTTGTTAATGTATAGGTAAATATCTATTAAATCTCTTTATTATATATAATCTCTCCATTTTTTTAAGCCCAAAGCACAGGTCTTGCCCTATCCTTCAAGAACTTCTATACGACTTGGGAAGAACACATACTTATTTCAGGAAAGTTAAATCATAATACAAGAATTCAAAGTAATAGGCATCAAGAGTGGTCTCAAGGCTGCACATGGCGAAATGCCCAATGTATGCAAGTACTTTTAGGTCAGAGCACTGTTGATTCCTGAGGTTTGGAACACATAATGCAAGAGCTTGAAGGAGGCAAAGCTGTGAAAGAGGCAGGGCTTCAAACATGCCTTGAAGAAGTTGCAAGGAATGAGCAGAGAGGAGGATGCACATACTAGATGGGGAAAATAGTATAAGTCAAGATTCAGAGACTTATTAACAGGGATAATATCATACCTAGGGTTCCTTGGAGGGCCACTATCAACCTGGCACTGTTATCTCATCTAATCTTCACGGAAACTCTAGGAGATTCTTACCACCATGACCCCATTCATGACCACACTATCTAAAATGGCCTCTACCACTCCCATCCTCTGTCTCCCGCTCTCATATTAGCCTGATTCATTCTCTTCATGACCCTGTCATTATGGAAACATATCTCACTCATTAACTTGTTTATTTCTTTAATGCAAGCTCCAGGAAGGCTGAGACTTGTTCAAGCACAACATCCCTAATGCCTGAAAGAATTCCTGGCTCGGAGTCACAAACAGTATGTATTTACAGATCATGTCCTTTTACAATCATCTCCTTCTCAAATGAGGACTCTAAGGCATGGAGAGGTGGAATAACCAGCCCAATGTCACATAGTCAGGATTGGAATTCAGGTCTCTCTTCACTCTAGAACTATAAGCTACATAATCCACCTCCCCACACACACTGAATCCTTAGAAAACAACAAGCAGGCTCCTTTTGGAGAACATATAAATTTTCTTGGGTTTCTTGTTTTATTTATTTACTGTTCACTGCATTCTATTGATAAGAATGGTTACAAGAATGATTACAATGGAAGTTGAATGTCAGACTATAAATCTCGGGAAATCAGGCACTGATTTCCAGGTTAAGATTTCTAAATTGTATTATGATAAAATATTACAGAATGTAAACAAATTTGGGAAAATCAGTGTATATCGTGTCCAGAGGTTGGAAGAAGACTAAGCCTAAAACCAGAACCTGAAGAGACTGCCATGGCCAGTAGTGAGTGTATTCTTCTAGTTAGACTAGGTTTTAGCAGTATATGGGCAGAAGTGAAAAAATACAAGCAGAATTACAGAGAAATTCTAATTTTTGTCATGCAAGTCTCTCTGTCTGCAAAGTTTCCCACCCACTTCTTCTCAATGGGAATCTTAGCCTTCAAAACTTGTATAAATCTAGACTCTTCCGGGATTCCTTCTTATGGAAGTCCTCCAATAATTCTAAGCCCAAGGCCTTTGACGCACTTTGCCCATATTCATATAGTGTCACACCGTAGTGTGATATGGTTAACGACACAGGGAAGGAAACTGAAATGTAGGTCTGAGAACTCCTTGAAAGCAGGAAGTAGATTTTATTCATCTGTTGATCTCCAGCATCTGCCCCCGTCTCAGCTAGCTGTGACACCAGCCTAGCATTCATAGCACCAGCTAAGCAGATATCCTGAGTTTCTCAGGCCCCGGTGGGAAGGAGAGGTGGCCATTCTGACAGAAATAAGCTCTCCAGGACTGAGCTGGAACACTAGCCTGGGAGTTACTGACACACACACATGCCTGAAAGAGAGGAAGAACGACAAGTCCAATTTTAGACACTAAATAACTGAAGGGCTAGCCGGGAAATCCAGTTGAAAATGCTCCTCTAGAAGTAAGAGGTAGGAGACTGAAGTTGTGACAGCCAAGGTTGAGCATGTGGGATTTAAGTATCATTCACACAAAGACAAAAGTTGAAGATGTAACCCCGAAATCCAAAGCAGTTGTTAACAAGAGACCAACGAGCTAAGAGCTAAACTGGGGGCTAACCCCTCATGGAAGAAGCAAAGGGAGACAGAACTACCCTGTGGAGGAACACAGAAGGAATGAGTGCAGTAGAACTTCCTTGTCTAATTAAATGCAAATTCGTTTTACAAAGTTTCTGTTTGCAAGGAATACTGTGTTTACTTCTTTTTATATTCAAACTTCAGCTTCTTTGAAAGTAAATATTGGTAGATCAAGTTTCCCTTGCCCTCTCTGTCATGTTATTATCAAACTGTGACTATTTTGAGCATCTAAATGTGTGTTGGTGACTCTCAGGATATGGTGTACAGATTTCCATCTGATCAGATATCACATCCATATCGCAAATCAGAATACACTGATTAAAAAGACATTGTACAAGCTTCAGTAATTTCTCTTGATTATCATTAACCATACATATTGCATTTTTAAATTATTCTAACAGAGATTCAGTATCAACAGATTGTAATTTACTAGCAAGGTATAAAATAGGCATTAAAACTATTTCTAAACTATCATTTAGGATGATGTATGAAGCATTTCACATACCAGCAGACTAAGTATCATAAAATATTAGTCCAGTACTAACATAGTCATTAATACTCCTCTTTAACAAAAGGCAATTTCACAGCCTCATTTACCAACTGGAATATCCCAAGTCTACTTCATAATTAAGCTTTTTATTCATCTCTGTAAATTCCATTTAGTGCTTTTTGGCAATTTCTTAACATAAATGCCCTAGATGTTGTTAAATTGGATTAATAGCTTTATAAGTAATATATATTATATGTATATATTTAACTCTAGGTGATTCGACTTGTATTGTAGCAATCACTTTTTTTAATGCCCTATTATATGCTTAGAATTTATTTTATTGCAACTAATTTTGAACCTCAATATTTTGCAACAACTCTTTATGATGTTAGTTTTATAAATAGAAGGATATGGGGAACTGGGGGTTGTGGTCAGCCTTAGCTCTTCTCACATTGTTTTGGCCTGAGGCATGCCTGAGGATAGAATCATTTCAGGTGGATTAGAACCCAGATAAATAACCATAAAAGTCTTGCAACAATATCTCCCCTTTAAAATTATATATTTCCAACTCTTTTCAGTGTGGATGGAGTATCAGAGTAAACAACTTCATTAGGCATGTGAAAGCACATTTTAGGGAAAGTACATTTGGCTGAAAATTATAAGCATCTTTCTGCATCAGCCTTTTTTGAATTTAAGGACAATCTTTCAATTAACTGAGCCTGCTGCTACATACTAAAATTCAGTCTGAGTTAACAGCAGTTTGATTGGACATTCAGAATTACAGCTTCTGGAAGTTCTTAAAAGGTCACCTACTCCTTCTCCCTGCACTTAAGCAATTAAAATTGCACTTAAATGTGGAGTGAAAGGACAGAAAGGAAAAGCAGATTTATTGAAGACAAACAATAGGCCGAGCACTGTGGGTTCCAAGATGAATAAGTCAAGGCCCCCATCTCAACGAGTTCACAGACTAACTTGGTTTATGGCTATATAAACAACTGAAATAATGCATGTATAATTTTTGCATAGTGCCTGGCACATAAGTGCTCAGTAAATAGTCCTTATTTTAGCTCGTAATAAAGTGCTCACCAAGTGTAGGAAGTCATCAACCTAATGTACAAAAGTTCAAAGAAAACATGCTCACATTTTAGTGTGGAGGATCTCAAATCAAAATGATTTCATTCGTTCATTCATTCATTCATACATCCATTCGCTCATTCATTCTTGAAAGGCATTAATTACAGTGTGATGACTTAGAGAACAGACCCTAGTGCCTGGCTTCCAATCTAAGCTCTACCACATAACCAGCTCCTCCCTCCTCAGTAAAACATGGATGTAGCTTCTTTTCAAGGGCATTTTGAGGGTTGCTGGTTTTCCATGATTTAATATGTACAAAGTGCTTAACACAGAAAAAGTGCTTAAAAAAACCCAGAGATTATTATTTTCATCACATATGTATAAAATGTTTACAGAGCAAAGAAGTAGGTGTCCTTGGGGACCAGAAAGAGTACGCCCTTCGCCCCAGCCATACTCTCACTGTTCTACCCTCATTCTCTGCACCACTCACACAGCCTGCTTCGGGCGTCCTTGGCCTTGTTACAGTTTTGCTCCTCTAGCCTGTGACCTTCGTTCATACTGCTCCTTCTGCCTGGACAACTCCTTTCTTTTTCTCTACAATTCTTATAAATTCCTCATATTCAGGTTAACTATCCCTTTTTCTGAGAAGCTTTTCCTGAATGGTTAGTTTAACCCTTGTTTCTTTGTTACCTGGTATCTCAAAACTGGGTTCCTTCGCTGCACTTACGTCAGTCTGTAATTATTACAGGATACTTTGGCCAAATGTCTGACTTCCCTACTAGAGGATAAGCTCAATGAGGGCACTCATCTTCCCTGTTTTTCGCAAGCATGTATCCCAGTTCCTAGCGCAGCACACAGTGAAATGCATAGTAATCCTTCAATAAATATGTACTGAAAGAACTGATGAATGTACTCACCATTTTCTGATTTTTCTTTAAATAATTTATTTTATTATTTATTTGACAGAGAGATACACAGGGAGAGAGGAAATGCAAGCAGGGGGAGTGAGAGAGGGAGAAGCAGGCTTCCCACCAACCAAGGAGCCCTGGGATCATGATCTGAGCCCAAGGCAGACGCTTAATAACTGAGCCACCCAGGTGCCCCACCATTTTCTGATTTTAACAATATAGAATCTCCTACTTTACATCTTCTATAACAAAGGCAAAAGTCAGGTAAATGAGGCTAAGAAAAAGGCTGCATAGTTCCACTATCTCAATTTTTAAAACATCCTTGTGAAACTGAGAGTACCATATACATTTTTCTTTTATTTCTGCATAACTATTTTATTTATTTATTTGTCAGAGAGAGAGATGAGGAGAGAGAGCGTATAAGCAAGGGGAGCAGCAGGCAGAGAGAGAAGCAGGCTCCTCAGTGAACAAGGAGCCCAGTGCAGGACTCAATCCCAGGACCCTGTGATCATGACTTAAGTGGAAGGCAGACACTTAACCGACTGAGCCACCCAGGCATCCCCTGTATGCATTTTCCTAATGAAAAAGTTAAGCCTAAGAGGATCTAACTAGTGCAAGTATTCTAGTGCGAAGAGACTGGAATTAAAACACAGATATAACTACTCCATTCTTTTCTTTTTATTACAGTTTCCTAAAAAAGCTCTACTAAGATAGACAGGGCCTCATTTGATAACGCATTTGGGGGCTGAAGATAGAACTCCAGAAATCAATAATAAGTAGGATCAACTGAGTGTCATATTTTAACTTCCCTTTTCATTTCTGAGCAGCACAATTGTGATATTGGGTGCCACTAGACTTCCACACATTGACTAGTTCTCATAGTCAATGAGAGTCTCTGCATTTCTTTTGCATAGTTTCATGGCTGCATTTACAACAGTCTAGGAAATGCCACACTTTGTCTACAGAATGTGTTTTTGTTTTGATACCGTCTCTCATTCTCCAGCCTAAGGCCATGAATATAATGTCTCATTCAGGCCTTTAACTGAGGACTATGTGTCCTCAGTTAAAAACCTGTGGATTCTAGGGATGCCTGGGTGGCTCAGTTGGTTGAGCAGCTGCCTTCGGCTCAGGTCATGATCCCAGCATCCTGGGATCGAGCCCCACATCGGGCTCCTTGCTCTGTAGGGAGCCTGCTTCTCCCTCTGCCTCTACCTGCCACTCTGTCTGCCTGTGCTCACTCTCTCTGACACATAAATAAATAAAATCTTAAAAAAAAAAAAAAAAATACCTGTGGATTCTATATGATAGCAAACCACAATCTAGATCTCTTGAAGAAGAAGCCTCTAACCTTCTAATGATTTGTGTTGACTGCTAATTTGTTAGAGGTAAATTCTCAGCTCTTAAAACATTATTTTTTGAACCTATAAAATTGTTTTAAATTATAAAACCATACATATATTTGGTAAAACAAAACTTCAAAATAGTACAGAAGAGTATAAAATAAAAAGCTAAATGTTCCATTCCCAAACCATCTCCTTCCTATTCCATTACCAGAGGAAATTTCTTTTTAACAATTTGTTTTTATTTTTTTATGTTGATTACTTTTAAATAAAATGTTTATAGTTCCGTATCTTTATCACTTTCCAATAGTATCTAGTAACTTCCCAACTATGAAAATAAAGAATTTAAACCAATTATACCTCTCACCTTTTTTTTCTACCACTTCTTATTTTTCTTGGTCATGTCACATAATTTCAACTTTTCTACATTTATATTTTCTAATGTCTATAGAAACATTTTCTATATTTCTAATTTTTAAACAGCACATTTTATCATGAAATATTAGCCTCAATCCTCCATTTGGTCATTATCTATAATTGGTAAGCAATATATATTTACTACACACTAAGATGAGGAAAGTAACACATCTACATCTTCATCTCTTCTGCCTGTTCCCTATCAACTTCTCTTGGCTAAATAATTATTCATCTTTTGAGTTGTATAATATTTACATTCTATTCTATATTTATTTTTGCTTTCCACATTTTGTCTATAGATGGATTTAAAATTTAGAACAATGTATAGTATTTATACAATTATTATTAAGTAGATCATTTTTACTACAAAATTAGGAAGGTAATCAGAGAGTTCTCAAATTCCTGTAAGATAATGGCTGTCCCAAAATTTAAATCACCAGACATCTTCAAAACCCATTTGGGATGAAAAGAAAGCAGATAATATCTATAGCCATGCCAACAGCTTTACTAGGAGATAGGAAAATAAATTTCAATTTACATGTAAGTGGGAAAACTAAAACCTGACACTAGCAGAGGTAGCCTCTGAGCACCCACTAGTGTAGAGTGAGTGTTGAGAGACAACTCCCCATGAAGTCTTGAGTTTCTGCACATTTCATGAGCAAGGATTGAATTGCACTTTGTTCCAGATTATCTTTTCGATGATGTTTGTACAGCAAACAGCTGTAGAAGACAGAGACAGTATTTCCCCATGGGGGTGGGAAAAAAGTCTGGTTTGCCTTGGAAGATAAATATAGTGACACCATCTGGAATGTAGTATAGCCTATTTACTGCCCAATATAAAGATCTGGGTTTGCAAAGCTCATGGTTCCCATCCTATACAACAACCAACTTCCACGTGCAGACACACTATGGCCCTCTTTACGTTGCTCTGTGGAAATTAGGCTTAGAGAACCAACACAAAAAAATATTGATAGTCTAATCATTGCTATTGCTGTGATTAATAATAAACAGTTCTTCATCTCTGATCCAAGAGTCTTGTGTCTTCTACCAGCATCCATAAAATTTGCAGGTTAGCTTAGGAGTAGGGTAGAATTTCAGACTCTTCATTCTTAACACAGGCAGGGACTGTGAGGAAGGGAGAAGAGTGCTCGGGAGTGGGGGTTGGGGTCCCCAGTGGAGGCAAAAAAAAACAAAGATAACTTCAACTAGGATTCTACCACAGGAAGGAATGGCCCTACCCTGAGTGGGAACTACAGGTCTGAGACATGGTAGATCCAAGCAAATGGTTGTGGGAGAAAAGGGCTTTGGAAAGTATGCATATATAGCTATGGCACTCTGGGGAAAGGAAACAACCTGGAAATAGAGGTTTGCAGCAGTTAGAGTGTCCCCTAGAGGTGAATAGAAGAAGTAAATAAATGAGCATGAGTGCCCCTTTGAACAAAGATTGCAGGAAGATTAGGAGACAACACCAAAAATTTTAAAAGTAAAGGGTAAGAGGGGTACTCCTTAAAAAATAAAAGTCCTTCCCCCTCCACTATAGCAACAAAGGAGGGAACAATTAAAACTGAGAAACCTAGAAAGTCTCCATATCCCTCTTGCATTCAATATTCTTTTCCAATGGTTCAGAACACTAATAGGTATTAGACCACAAAGAAAGCTTTAATAAATTCCATTAAGTAAAAATAAGAAAAATAGTGTTTTCTTATCACAGGACAATATAATTCAAATTAATAACAAAATCATAAATAAAACCAAGCTACTTTTGCACTTAGAAAACTCTATTAAGTGGCACCTGGGTGGCTCAGTGGGTTAAAGCCTCTGCCTTCAGCTCAGGTCATGATCTCAGGGTCCTGGGATTAAGCCCCACATCAGGCTCTCTGCTCAGCAGGAAGCCTGCCCCCCCCCCCCCCCGCCTGCCTCTCTGCCTACTTGTGATCTCTGTCAAATAAATAAATAAAACCTTAAAAAAAAAAAGAAAGAAAGAAAGAAAGAAAACTCTATTAAATACCTCTTGGGGGGAAAAGGAAAATGTGAACATAAATTACAGAAAGTCTAAAATAATATTAATATAAACCACACAGGTATTTTGTCCATGAGCTATAAGTAAAACAGTTCTTAGAGGAAAATTCATTGCTTTCAAAATTTATGTTAATTTTAAAAAGATACAAATAAATAAAATTAACTTCTAATTCAAAGGTAGAAAGAAAACAAAAATGTAACTAAAAGAAAGAATAAGGAAAATAGGTAAAAATTACAGAGTTAGAATTAGAAAATAAGTTAGAATAAGGAAAATAAGTAAAAATTACAGAGTTAGAATTAGAAAAATAATTTAGAAATTTAAATATTTCTATTTTTAAAAAATAACAATTAAGCAATAAAAATGGTTCTTTGAAAATGTTAATAACATATTCCAAATGGCAGCTAATCTAAACAAGAAAAAAAAATGTAATTAAGAAATGAAAGAACAAAATAATCATTTAAATAGAAGAAAATTTAAAAATCTTTGTACAACTTGATGCAAATAAATCTTAAAACAAAGGAAACTAATGCAAAACAAAAAGTAGAGTCCAATTTGAAAGATGAAATAAAGGTATCCAAAAGCTATTCTCCAAAAAACACAAGCCCCAGATGGTTTCTCAAGGAAAATATATCACAATTCAAAATCAGATAATCCCAATCTCACATAAGCTGTTTCAGAGCATAGAACCAAGGAAAATACATAAGTACCTTTTCCAATGAAATAGCTATAATATATATACCCGATCTGAGGAAAAAAACTGCACAAGCAAAAGCAACCCAAATCATACTTCACTATTATATCATATTATAGTATAGTATAGTATAGTATATACTATGTGATAGTATAGTACGTTATTATATGATATTATATTATATTATTTTATATATTAGTATGTTAGGGCTGCCATAACAAAATGCCACAGACTAGTGGTTTAAACAAAAATTACTTTCTGACAGCCCTTGAGGCGGAAAGTCCAAGATCAAGGCACTGACAGGTTTGGTTTCTTCTGAGGTCTCTCTCCTCTGCTCACAGAAGGCCACCTTCTTGCTATGCCCTCACAAGACCTTTTCTCTGTGCACACACACCCCTAGTGTCTTTTCCTCTTATTAGGACACAAGTCAAATTGGATTATAGCCCCACACTCAGAACCTTATTTAGTCTTAATTACCTCTTTAAAAGCCCTGTCTCCCAATGCAGTCACACTGGGGATATGGCTCCAACATACAAATTTTGGAAGAACACACTTCAGTCCTTAATAAACTCCTAAATAAAATGTTATCAAACAATTCAATAAAACAGAAAAATATAACTATATACCATTCAGTACTAAATAGAGTATATTTCAGGAATGCAAGAATAAAGTTAGCAGCCAAAATGACAGAGGCAAGATCTTTTTGATTTAGGCAGTCTCACCTCTAGAAATCCATATGAAGATACTTTCTTACATATATAAAACAACATTTGCACAGTTATTGATTACAGTAGTATTTTGTAATGACATTAGACTGCATATAACCCATAAATTCATCAATGGGAGATGGTTTGAATCAACTATGGCACCTCCCCAAAATACAGATGTAAAAGAGGAGAGAATGATCTCTACACACTGCTGTTGAGTGATCTTGAGGACATACTATGACATGAAAAAGTAAGCCACCACACATGCAGACAGTGTGCTGTCTTCTGCATAGGAAAAGAGAAAAAACATGGGTATGTGTATCAGAAGAGAAAAGTCTATAGAGAGAAATACCCCTATTTATTTTTGATAAGAGAAACAGCTATAAATTGAGGGAGGAAAAAGAGTGAAGGCAATAGAGATGGAAGTGAGACTTCTCTGAATATGTCTTTAAATATAATGGTGACCTTAAAATCATGTAAATGTGTCACTGAATGAAAAACTAATTAAAAAAAAAAGAAGGAAAGAAAAGCTAACTCTCAGGTTGAAAAAATAAAACAGATGAACCCAATTCTGCATTAAATTGGTAATATAATCATCTTGTAGAAAGATTTATTTTAAGTGTCTTTTGAATAAAACCTTCTACACATCCTTTGTGGGATATATTCTAAGAATAAAAAAAGAAAAAAATCCTAACTCTCACTCACTAGTTTTATTTTTAGTACTAATTATCATGCTATTATTTGGGGGGTTACCAGAACTAATTTCTGAAGTTGCTTAGGAGGCTATGTTGGATGAGTGTCAGACTTAAAATCTGGTATTTCCTCATAAATGGCAACTTTATAAGGTACATTAGAAAATAATTGGGGAAGAAGGGTGTAAGACTAGTACTTGTAGTAGCCAAATCCTTAGTATGAGAAAAAAGAAGAAAAATCTAGTACCCTTTCCTTTTTTAATCTAAATGAATAAGGTAGCAATTGTACATAATTTTAAAATTTTCACTCAACAAATACTCAAGTTTTGAGGTTTGAAAATCTTAAAACCTTGGCTCAGGCCATAAATGTGTTTATGCTGAATACTAATGATATTTGGGGAATTTAATGAATGTATTACAGTATTTTTTCTGAAGGATACTCCGGGATGCCATTTCCTGGTTACATGAAATTAGTCTGGCCCAAAATGACAC
>RCUC01170949.1:0-13283 GCA_003697995.1 Taxidea taxus jeffersonii | reverse complement strand
TCTGTCAAATAAATAAATAAAATCTAAAATAAATAAATAAATAAATGGGTGATGGGTATTAAGGAGAGCAGTCATTGGGATGAGCACTGGATGTTGAATGTGCATGATCAATCACTAAATTCTGCTCCTGAAACCAATATCACACTATATGTTAACTAACTTGAATTAAAGAAAAATAAAGAAAGAATTGACTCATGCATAGAGGAAAATGTTTTTGAGGGTGTTTTCATGGCCATATAAAGAAGTGAGATAAATGGAGGGAAGGCTCTGGTTAACTTACAATTCTGCCAGAGAGACAAAGGGAGTGTCTCTAGGCTTATTATTTTTAACACTTTCATCTTTAAAGTGTAGTATTTTCCAGCTTTCCTTTGAGGAACAGAAAACTGCCAATTATTTGTTATGGAAGAAAGAAACAATTCATAGGGTTTTTAAGTAAAATATATTTTCATTCAGTGTATTCTTATAGCAAATATGTCTTCTGCAAGTGGCCTATAATTAGACAACAAAATGTAATTCTCCCTTAGGGATAAAAGTTTATAAAGATAAACTATAGTAGATCAAGGTTTAAAAGAAATGTGGGAAAATATCTCTCAACTCTAGAATTTCTGCCCTCGGAAGAAGTGTCTTCCTCAAAAGTTTCCAGTAACTGTTCCAGCAAGTAAACTGATGCTCATCTGTGCAAGTATACCTGTACCTTGAAAGACTGCATCAGCATGCCCAATCTAAACTGACCTTTTTTGCTCTAGAACCATTACCTACCATTTATAATCTAGTCATGAACTAGGGCTGCCATTCAGGAAAACTGATATTATGATGGGCTCTTCTCCAATATTTATTTTCTCTTTTGAAACTGTGGGTGCCCTCTTACCAGAGGGAGCCCTTCCTTAGACTTTAGCATATGGTCCAACTTGACCTTTCCACTACAAAGCCCTCCTGGTAATAGAGGCCATGGGTAGGAGGGTTACAGCTGTGTTTGCTTTAAGACACTTTTGGCCATTGCAGGAAAAGAGTCTTCTATTTGTTTATATTTTGGGATGAACTTAGCATATTAGGGTTTATCACATCCAGACGTAATCTTTTGTGATAGAAGAACTGGCACATATCTTCAAGTTCAAACATGACTTCCTTCATTTTTTATTTTGTTGTTGTTCAGACTTCTTTCAAACCAGTTTTTCTCTTCTTTTGTCTCTCCCTCCTTATCAGTCATGAAACAACTATTTTTTGAGAAATTTACTCTGTAATTAGGGCCCTGGGTATCAGTGGTGAACCTAAAGCTTACATATAGTAATAAGGAGTGAATTTTTTTAAAAGATTTTTTTATTTATTTGAGAGAGAGCACAAGTGCATGTGCATGAGAGAGAGAGAGAACGAGAGAGAGAGAGAGAACGAGCAGGAGGAGGGGTAGAAGGAGAAGCAGTCTCCCTGCTGAGTGAGGAGCCCGACATGGGACTCAGTCCCAGGACCCCGGTGATCATGACCTGAGCCGAAGACAGATGCTTAACCGACTGAGCCACCCAGGTGTCCTGTGAGTTTTGTTTGTTTATTTGTTTGTTTTTTAAGTTATAAATTTACTCTGGGACGCCTGGGTGGCTGAGCTAAGTGTCCAAATCTTGATTTTGATTCAAGTCATGATCTCAGAGTCTTAAGACTGAGCTCCACGATGGACTGTGTGCTGGGCGTGGAGCCCGCTTAGAATTCTCTGTCTCGCCCTCTCGCTCCTTCCCCAACCCTTAAAAGTTTTACTTTAAAAATTAGAACTAAAATATTCAAATACCTTTTGAGTTTATTTTTTAGAGTTTTATGAACTGGATAAAATATAGGAGATAATGAAACAAATTCTAGAAATCTCTCCTATTAATTGTAAAACATGATAGAATTCACTAATTAAGAAGTAGGTTTCAAAACCTATGCCAAGGGGCACCTGGGTGGCTCAGTGGGTTAAAGCCTCTGCCTTCGGCTTGGGTCATGATCCCAGGGTCCTGGGATCGAGCCCCGCATCGGGCTCTCTGCTCAGGGAGCCTGCTTTCTCCTCTCTCTGCCTGCCTCTCTGCCTGCTTGTGATCTCTGTCTGTCAAATAAATTAAAAACAAAACAAACAAACAAACAAAAACCTATGCCAAATGTACTGTTTTTCTAAAGACATCATTTATTTACTGAATGGTGAAATCTCTTAACTATCTTCTGTCAGAATTGTTACCATGTAGTATAACAACTGATTTGAGGTGTGTGTGTGTGTGTGTGTGTGCATGCACACATGCACACATGTTTGTTAAACATGGCCATTTGGGATGTACCTGTCTTTGAAAGCTCACCACAGAATCAGTCCAGCTTTCCTCTTTATCTCCTTTCATATCAGCTGATTTAGGCTGCTTGCCTACTAGCTACCAACATACCTAAGCTTTTCCTCCTGTGTTACACTATTCTTACTGATTAGAATTGTCTTTTTCTGTGAGTCAGTGAAAATATAACTCCTCATAAGTGCTCGTCTCTTCCTTGAAAGAAGCTTTTATTGACCACCCCACCCCGTTGACCATAAGTGATTTCTTCTTTTATTAGTGCCATTTGCTTCAGCACCTATCATGAGCTGCCATGAGATTACGGTAGTGTATTTGTGAGTACCTGGTAGATATTTCATTCATTCATTCAAAAACTGTTGACTGCCCACTCTCTCAGACATTGTGCTCTAGGAAATACAACAACAAACACGTTAGACTTGTGAGTCATGGATATGAGAATCTACTAGTGATACTGAAAAGTAAAGCAGAATGGTGAGTGCTATCAGGCACAAGATAATACGGGAACATACAGCACATGTCAAAGCCAGTCCTCAGGGGCCACCTTGAGACTTGGTTCCAGTTTAGACAAGGTCTCTGCCAAATCAGTGGAGAAAGAGACACCCTTTCCCTTGTGATAGGAGAGGGAGAGAAAGGAAAATATTAAGTAGATGCTGGCAAATTAGTGGAAGAAAATCAAGGAGTTCCTCTCTGAGGTTGTCTAGTTTTGAACAGGAAGACAAAATGATCTGCTAAGGAAGTGGAAAGAGAGCTTATTTGGAGGTTGGAAAGTTATAAAGTAGCTCCTATAGAGAGAGGAAGAGAAATGACAGAAGACATTTAATAGTTACCAGGGAGCAGTGAGGGCTTGGTTCAAATCATAGACCATGAATAATGACGCCTTTCTTTGAAATCATAGGCTTTTCTCCCATCCAAGTACTAACCAGGCCCGACCCTGCTTAGCTTCTGAGATAAGACGAGATCGGGCGCGTTCAGGGTGGTATGGCCGTAGACAAATCATAGGCTTTTCTATAGGAGCAATCTGCAAAGGAGTTTTTGGTACCTATAGTGCAGAGAAGGCCAATAGGTGGAGTAAGTGAAGGAGAATTCAAGCTGCAACTCTGCAGTTTACTGGAAAAGTCACTTTTCATCACTGACCTTCCATTCTTTCTGAACCCACGGATGATAATTCCCATTCCCAAGGTTGTTAGTATCTCAACATCAAAATGGTATTTTTATGTATTTAAAAGCATTTTAAACTACAAATAATACCAGGTAATAGTTGTGATCTTACCTATAGGTTTGAATCAGTAACATTTTTCAGAATTTTCTGTGCTGGATGTATCAAATAATGCAAAACATCCCCCATGAAAAAAACCCACACCCAAATCAAAAAGATCTTCAAATCCAATGTAAGCTCTAAGCCAGCTATAAGAATAAATAGGCTACCAATGATGTTGAAGAGAAAAAAGCTGAAAATAATCTTTGAAGTGCCCTCTAACAAGAGGATGCTTTTCTGGAAATATGAAAACACAACGGTTTAGGTTTACAAAGACCAACTAAAAACATACTTAGAAAGTATAAGTATATGCTTAGAATTAATAAAATGCATTGAATGTTTTTATTATCAGGTTGTTTCTTTTCAGAAGATGCGTAAAACATTTTTTAAAGGCATTCAAAAAATACTCTTTCATGCTATTTTTGTTATTTTAAAAAGTCAAACACAACACTACTGCTGTTTAGAAAATATGTGTACAGTAAGTAGCCTATTGCCCTCCCTTTCTTTCCATGGAGGCTGACTGAATGTCATATATGGCAAGACTAAAGATAGAAAACACATACAAGTTGCTTCTTATTTCTCTTTCCTATGGAAATGTCTTTAATAAGTGCACTTGATACAGACTTTCTTTTTCATTCTAGCTTCTGGGCATAATCCTCTGGAATCTAGCTCTGCTTGCCTTCCAGCATGCCTAATAGTCTGAATGTTTAACATTTTTGAAGGGTAGTTGTTCATCACAGGTTCTGGATTATCTTTTCACATACCATTTCCGTGCTTCTATTTACATCCCCCTAATTAATCCACATTATCAACCGACCTCTTCTTGATATAGAACCAAAAAAATGAGCAGTACTTCAATCCCAAGAAGTAGCTACATGACAAAATGCATTTGACAGTATGAAACTATTGCTGCTAGAGATACCTATTTATTAGTGATTTATTAGAGAATATAATTGATGTCTAATATGACTCTTTATCAAGCTGGAGGACTGTGTTTGTTACATTTCCACAGGTCATCTTACTTTGAAACTTTTGATCTGATTTAGGACCCACATAAACAAAAATTTCCTCTCCCCTTCCCAGTAACTATTTAGTTCAGGTATTTCCTTCAGGCACTAAGTGAAGTAGACTGTTGGTCATTTGGGACAACTGTATAGTCCAGGAGACTGATTACTTTCTTTAACCCTTCTATTGAAGAACATAAAGGGAGAAAAAAGGGAGGAGAAGTCTATTTTAAAAAGGAAAATATGTTTTTTTTTTTTCAAAATTAGTAAACAGATATTGAAAGACCAGGGGAAAGTAGGTAGTTACAGAATTTGTGTGCATGTGTTAGAACTTCTAGAAATCTTACAAAGAATTCTGGTACTGAAAAATAAGGAGGCAGGTATGGGGCAATGTGAGACAGTTTTCGCCCAGCAATATCCTGGATATGGGCAAATGCAACCTTCCTAAGTCAAGGTGTTCCTGAAGTCTTGGACTTGGTCTCTCTGTCCTGTTCCTCCCTTCATCCACACCACAGTTTGTGATTTGATGTTCCAACACAAAGGTAGATGTTTGCTTTGGAAAATAATTTCTTGGGGAGCCTGGGTAGCACAGTTGGTTAAGTATCTGACGCTTGGTTTCGGCTTAGGTCGTGATCTCATGGTCAGGAGATCAAGCCCCGAGTTGACCAAGCTGGCCATGCTCATCGAGGAATCTGCTTAGGATTCTCTCTCTCCTTCTCCCTCCCACCGCCACACTCAGATATGTGCACTCTCCCCCCCCCAAATAAATAAATAAAAATCTAAATTAAAAAAAAAAAGAATTTCTCCATCACAGTGTACTGCTGAGCACCACGAAGCAAGCTTCACTAACGTTGCTTTGTTATTTTGGCCTTTGATGCAAATTTGGCAAGTAGGAAGTGGACTCTGGCCCCTCTTACCAGGTCATCTTTAGGTTGCCAGCTGCACTTTGGGGTTACATATTTTCCCATGTACAGTCAAGGGAAAATTGGTAGGGATTAGAAGCTTAGAGCAAGTTTTCCTTGGCTATCATATTCAGTCATTTTGACAAATTCTATAATTTCTAAACAATTTATGCTTAGGGTAGCCTCTATTTCATGTTGTTTAATTTTGTTTCATCCAGGATATTTTTAACCATTAATTTAATTTTTTTTTCAAGCCAAGTATAGGTTTCTTAATTTCGTGACAGTACTAGCTGACATAAGTTTAGTTAAATGTTATTAGAATTACATAAAATGAATGTGACATAATTATTTTACCTACTGAGTAAATTATATAGTTTTCATTTTTAGTTGCACAGTGCCATCTACTGGATCTGTGCTACAAAACACCATCATATTTTCTTCAGTTGTCCTGGTTTGGTTATAATCAACTCTTAATATTGAGATGCTTTCTGATACTCATCTTTAATTTAAAAGAGAGACTATCTAGCAAGACCTGTGTATTCAGACTTTTCTTAATTTGACATATGCCAAAACAAAGCACATACGCTACAAAGCATAACAGTTCTTCACTAGGGATCTTTCTGGATTGTGCTTCATTTTGAGTATCTATTTTTGCTTTGGGGATAAAAATCCAAATAGTTTAACATTGCCTTTTATGCTAAAGAGAACTTTTATTAATGATTATTGCATAACTTTTCCTTCTATCCCTGCCTTACTCTTTTAATTGCATATTTGCATGCCTGTTTGTTTAATGTCTTTTCTATCCTGACAGACTGAATGCCCCACCAAGGTGCATAATATACTCAGCGCCTACTGTACAGATGTTACAGTTACCCAAGAGAATGGCAGGAATACTTGGAAAACTGCTAATATATTGATATAAGAAAATTTTTTAAATTGTAGTAGTAGTACAAAGGAGTTATTGATTGATACATCTTGTTGTCTACTCCTTTTACTTGGAAAAATAGGCCAGAAGTTTTTTGTTTTGTTTTTTAATCACTGATATCATTTTAACACTGCACCTCATTTCTCAGTGAGTTATATTCTTTCCTGTGGTCCTCTGTGGAGCATTGTATTATACATGCACAAAAAAGAGAGACATTTCATTCAATTAAAGCATCTTAATTAAAATTAGTACCAATAAAGGACAAGTATAGCCCTGGTAATTCAAAACTACAAGCAAAAGATTCAAATATTATCCATCCTCTTCCTTGCTTAGCTTCCCTATCACTTCCATGTTGTATAAACTCATGCCACACAGGACCAGAACCAAGAATAGCCAGATGAGGCTTTTAGGGCCAGTCTCTCCACCCTTTGCTTTTTCCATTTAAGAGAAGAACAAAAAAGAAAGAGCAGGCAGGAATATCCTAGAGGTGAAAAGATTAAAGCACATTTATAAACAAAATTATAAAATCTGAAAATGTTAGTGAAGTAAATATGATATAATATCCTTGGTGAGGAAAAAAAAACTTTGAGTTTTGGGGGAAGTAATTTGATTTTTAAAAAAAAAACTGTATACACTAAAGTTGAACTCAGAAGGAAAGTGAGATTAGCTATTTATGAGCTCATGCAGACTACTGTAGAGCAGATAAGCAGACATCTGGAGAGAGCAAAGAAAATCTCGGATAGTTTTCAGCATGGCCTGAGAGAGATGAAATAAGGCAGTGTAATTTAGAAACCCTTGTCCTGCTGCCCCAAAAGAAATGTAAACAGTTAAAAAGCTTTTAACATTCTTTACTGTCACCTCAATTGTCTGAAGACCTTACTCACCTATCCATCATGCAGTTTTGAAAAGACTGAAAATAGAAAAAAATGTATTTAACAGCCTAGATACAGTCACTATTCGAGTCCAGTTTATTACTACACATCCATTTTTGGTTCTGCAAGTCTGAATCTGCCAGGACTGGAATGCTCAGGTGTTAGTTGCGGATAGTTTCACAGTAATTTTAGGCTGGGCCTGCCTTTGGGTAAGTCATATCAGTAAAAATAAGGTTAGTTTTCCTCCTATTAACTCTGCTTTGTCTGGAAAACAATGGCATCATATTTCTAAAGTCTCTCAGGGAATTGATTCTGGTCTTTGAACTCTCAAAATAAAAGGATGAGAAAAGTAAAGTTGGCTGGAGTGCAGGCAAATTGAAGACTTTATTCCTGGTTTAATTCTTGAAAGCATCTTCTGATCTCAGAGGTAAAGCTGTAGAACAGAACAGCAACAAAAGCATGATAGATAATTGGAGTTTTGAGCTAGAAAAAGCCATCTCATTATTACATTTTTGTTATCTTTCACTTCTTATTCTAATGCTCCATTCTCTGTCCTGAGAATTTCTGATTGGGACCTGCATCTTTTTGTTTGCTTTCCTTTTGTCCCTTCAGATTAGTTGTTATTATTACCAGCTAAAGAGGACAGTCACTTGTCATTTTTTGCCTCTCAAACACACAGTTGGTATTAAAAAGTATGTGTCCATATCTCAATATGTGTACATTTAAGTCAAACTCGTGGGGAGGGTTTTTTAAATCTTCTATGGCTCTCAGCTTTAACCGTTAGATTATATTCGTTAGATTATATCAGAATTTCCTGGAAGGTAGATTTCCTCCCTTCTAGATCATTTTAACAGTGGTAGTTTATGGTAATGAGTCAGCTAATCAAAATGTTTATATAAACAAATGCCTTTAGAAACTCAAGCCTACCTTAAACTTATCAAACTATAACTCTGCCATTAAATTACACTCTCTCTTGAGCTCAGTGATTTTGAGAGAGGAAAGGTGGTTCTGTATAGGTATGACAGCAACAATTACCTTTTATTCAATAATTTTGTGCCAGGCACAGTGCTCGGTACCACACATGAGTCTCTCATTTAATCCCTGTCACAATCCTACCAGTGGGGCACTAGAGCTATGCTTATGTTAGGAATCAGAAGAGACCCTATATGAGAAGTCAATCTATTTTCTGGCTTCCTTGAGGCAAGAGGGGGAGAGGACAGTGTAGGGGAGAGGGCAGTACAGAAATCGTGGGGAGTAGTCCTGAATTTTTTTTTAAACCTTTCCCTATTCTTTTATACATTATACTTTACCTGTTTTTTGTTTTTAAGATCTTATTTATTTGACAGAGAGAGAGAGAGAGAGCGCAAGCACCAGGCTGAGGGAGAGAGAGAAGCAGGCTCCCTGCTCTGCAGGGAGCCCGATGGGGCTGGATTCCAGGGTCCAAGGATCATGACCTGATCCAAAGGCAGACGCTTAACCATCTGAGCCACCCAGGTGCCCCTATGCCAAACCTGTTGCTGCTGCTGTTCTTATTTTTTCTGCCATGACACCTCACAACTCATTTCTGAAACCTCAGTGTGGATAAGTTTTCACACTGAACATCTGGACAGGGACAAACAGTAAATTTCAGTTTTCTAAGCTAAGTAGAAAATGGCCTTCTGACCCTGTCTCATCCGCCACCTTCCTCCTCTGCAGGTCTCCATTAAAAAGCAGTCTGCTTCATTTACATCCTTTTTTTTTTTTTTTTTAAAGAAAAACTTTGTTAATGTGCCAAACCCTATAATTCTCAAGCTTTTCTAGAAATGTTATCTTTAAGGGAGATTTATAAAAGCAAGAAGAATCTTTGTGGTTTTATTCTGAAAGCCAAAAGAATTGAGAAACAAGGGAAACTAATGCTGAGCTTTTTCACTTTCAAGCTATAAAATGGTTTCTGTGTATGTTTATGAAGAAGAAGCAATTGAAACATTTTTTTTTTCAGTTCTGGTAAAGCATGACCAGTGACTTTGAGAATACATCTTGTCATGGGATAGAGAATGAGAAAAGGCAGAAAAGTGAACATTATTGTATATTTCTTCAGAGAGTTACATTTCTGAATAAACGTTTTGTATTCTTTGATGGGACTATCTAAACAAACTAGAGCTCTTTCCAGACTAGAGCTTTTAAAATCAGACCCAATCCACTCTTTATTTTTAAAAAAGATTTTATTTATTTATTTGAGAGAGAATGAGGGAAAGAGAGAGAGAGAGAGAGCACAAGAAGGGGAGGGTCAGAGGGAGAAGCGGACTCCCTGCTGAGCATGGAGCCCCATGCGAAACTCAGTCCCAGGACTCCAGGATCATGACCTGAGCCAAAGGCAGTCACTTAACCAACTGAGCTACCCAGGCACCCCACACTTTGTTTTTTACCAATAATATTACAAACTTAGCAAAATATGGGATATAAGGTGTCCAGGACATTTTTAACATATGCTTTATTAAATATTATTGCCATTGTTATATTTTCCTGTCTTTACATACAAATAAATCTATATATGGACATGTACAAAAATATACATATATACTTATGTCCTTATTAATGAGATAAAAACTCAAGTTTTTGTTTGGGTATTTCTTTGAATTCAGAAGGTACCAAGAGAGTCATCTTTACACTCCTGATGAACACCAAGAGTTAAGAGTTCCTTAATGAATGCCATTAGAAGACTTTTCAAATTACAGTTATTACACAGTATTTCTGAAGTACCTTGAAATCTTATACCCACCTATCTCTTCATTTTACTTGTTTCTTATAGACTCCCCTTTATTTGGTAAATCATGGAGAGAATGGACCAGTCAGATGCAACAGGTGCAAAGCCTACATGTGCCCATTTATGCAGTTCATTGAAGGAGGAAGGAAGTATCAGTGTGGATTTTGCAACTGTGTGAATGATGGTAAGTGGTGCCAATAAATGCTCTTAGAAAAGCTCTTTATTAGTTGAAATATATTATATTTCTTAGCATATATTCTATAACATGTATATGTTAAAGCTCTTAGTTATACCTTAGCTTTTCCTAAATACTGATGAGCTTACATTCAAGAATAACTCAGAGGAATAGCAAAAACAAAACAAAACAAAAACTCAGTTTTATCATCTGTAAACATGGGAGGTAAAACTTTATTTTGCCTCCAAATGAGCCTTTATGGAAGGGGATTGAGAAATAAAACTACTTACCTACTTTGGAGTTTTATAAGAAACACAGCATCTTCTGTGTAGGAAGTGGTATGCATGACTTCATGCATTTATATGAGGCTGAGAGGGACATGGAGATCCCAAATGGAGAATGTTCTGGTTGGTTTCCTTCCACATATTTTATAAAGAGGAACTTTTATTTTATCTGTGTTTATAGATGATAAGTTGGAGATGTGTTTTTTTCTCTGTCTTTATTTCTCTGAGTTATTACTGAATGTGAGCTCATCAGTATTTAGGAAAAGCTCTAGTGTAACTAAGGGCTTTAACATACGTATATATCATTTTCCCCCTCAGGTATGAATGTTGGAATGTTTAAGAAGGAAAAAAAAATATTCTGAAGGGCTTTTCTAGATTCTTTATATTTCCACTTTCATTCCAGTGTGAATTGACTGTTGTTGAAAAAAACTGCAAACTCGGGGCACCTGGGTGGCTCAGTGGGTTAAGCCTCTGCCTTCAGCTCAGGTCATGGTCCCAGGGTCCTGGGATCGAGCCCCACATCGGGCACTCTGCTCAGCAGGGAGCCTGCTTCCCTGTCTCTCTCTGCCTGCCTCTATGCCTACTTGTGATCTCTTTCTCTGTCAAATAAATAAATAAAATGTTTAAAAAAAAAAAAAACTGCAAACTCACTCAAAGCAACTTACATTCATTACATTCATACCATCTGTGTCTTAACTTTTTGGTGCTCAATAAAGCACATACTCAGCCTGAAACATTCCCACATTCATTTACATTTCTAGAGTTTTTCTAGAACCATGTGTTGATTATGAGAGCATGAACTTTCTACATGTTTTCCTCTGTTCCTTATCTTCATAGACATGCTTCTCTGCAGATCATTAAATCTGAAGGATGTATAGCACTTTGTCTGCCCAGGAGCCATGTTTCCTATGGCTGCTGGCTACTCCCTACTGACAAGGGAGCTAAGGCACAGCTTTCTGCCTCTGTCATTGCATTCATGGCAGCTCAACTCTGTGAGTGTTCTCTGGTGAGAGAGCTCCTTGTTTCCCTACCTCCTTATTATAGTCCATGGTGTTGTCCAACGTAGAGTGCCGGACACTGGTATTGTTAGTCTTTCTCACCTAAACTTTGGTCAGGTCTTAAAAATGCCTTGCTATGGAGTGGAATCATTGGTTTGTTGCCTCATCTCAAAAACTGTGGTCATCTTGGGACGTCTCTCTCCTTGTTCCAGTTGTGGCATCAACTCAGTGCAAATTGGATATTCCTGTGAGACCAGATTCTGTTGGTTCTCCACCCATACATGTCTTTCTAAAGAAGATCTTATTCCTTCTTTCATCTTGGATGAAATCTGCAACCAGGTCATTGGCCACCACTCAATCTTGGGACCTGGATTTTAGCAGCCCTGTGACAACTCATTTCCCTATACTTTAGCTTTGTGGGGCAGAGACCACTAAGGTCACCAGCTCCTCAGTGTCTTTAGCCAAGCTCTCACCTTTCTTAGGAAGGTGATCAGAAATTTATGTAGCTTTTAGATCCAGGACCCTCAGGTTGGTGTGACATCCTGGCATCACACCTGAAGTGTCAGCTCCACAGTTACTTCCTGGTAGAAAAAAAAAAAAAAACATTCAGAATTCTTACATCTCTACACAGTAAATTCCCTTCCCTTGGGTATTCACTCCTAGGAGGCTTCCATGTTCATTTTCCAATAGGGTTATTCATACTGGGCTCAAATATTTGTTCCTAAAAGGAGCCAGACTCCTGTAGATTTACACTGATACCTGCATTCTTCATTTAGTTTTAGAGAAGATAGAAGTTATTGAAGTCAGAACCCAGCAAGCTTGGTCACATGGTTTCACTCTATTTCCCTTCACAGTGTCCAGAGATTGCACAGTGGGAAGCATGTGAGATCAAAAGGCATGCAAGAAGACAAGTGTTATTTGGCAGTGCATAATTTACCATGTGACTTGAATTTTGTTTTATAAACATGACAGATATTAAATGCTAATGAATGAAATTAATTTTAAAGGGAAAAATTTCACATGTTACATGTAGATATGTGAATGAAAATGAATTATAGTTTACACTATGTAGAAATTACCACACCATTATCCTAAATAGCCAACATAATATCACCTACCTCAACTAAAAGTAACAAAATTGCAGGTTTAGGCCCTCATAGTTTACTTATCTTTGCTGAGACTGTCAGTTTCCTACTTCCATAATCTTTAAAGACATTGAATTTTCCAAATTCAGAGATCCATATGTACATATGAATGTTATAAAACTTGTTGTAAAAGACATGGCCATGTTATAGTAAGAAAACAGAAAAATCAATTCTTGGTGATTGTTTTTAAGTCCCACCTACAAGAAAACAGTCTTGTAATTCGTGTTGGTTCCCAACTAAAAAGAAAGAATACTGAGTTGTTGGTTTTAAAAGAGAACACATTACTTCTGTAGTTTTTACAAATGAAGATGTTGCTTTTTATGAAATGCTGAAAACCAGAGCATTGCTGGTTATTCTAAGTGCTTCTATTGTCAGTGGTTTAATAGCCAGCCCTATTAATCTCAAGGCAACAGGAGTTTGTTTTCACAGAGATACCAGGCCATATTTGTCCAAGTGTTCAGTGTGTGACTCATAAGTGTTCCTGTGCTGTTGGATGACTTCCAGGTTGTTGCCAGAACTAACCTCCTTAGACATTTGAATCAAATTAAGAGTTCTCAGCTGAGATCTTAGTGGTATAGTCTTTCCCTAATACAGTAATCCTCTCCACTCTGAAGTCCAAACATTAAAAGATTACCATGCAAACTTTCCATGGCTGAAGACATCTCTTAATTAAAGGATAATAA